>CAUYRT010071857.1:0-36512 GCA_963574885.1 Lepilemur ruficaudatus
GGGGTAGACCCACATCCGAGAGATGTGGTGAGCACTGTGAAGGGGAGGGGCATGCTTGAAATGTATTTGGGGATGGGTATTAGGAGTCTCAATAGGAGGTAGGAAATCCTCTAAAACTGATTTATGTGAATAGCTGTACAATGTGGTAAATTTACTAATAACCATTTAATTGTACACTTAAAATGGAGAAAAGACATGATATGTAAATTACACTTCAATAAAGGAAAAAAGACAATGGAGGGTGTGGCGAAAAGAAATTAAAAGAAGACTGGCATATTCATTACAGCTAAATATGCTGGCCAGTTTATCACAGAGAACCAGGAAAATAAACAGCTAAGAAGAGCTCCCCTGAGGTCAGAAAAATATTCAAATACTGACTTAAAATACTAACCCTGGAAAAGATCCCAAATTTAATTATATCAGTTTGTGAAGCAATTTATGCCCTACGGCATGGTTGAAAATAATAGAGCTGTGGTCCCCAACCCCTGGGCCGAGGACCAGTACTCGTCCATGGCCTGTTAGCACAGCAGGAGGTTAGCAGCGGGCCAGCAAGGCTTCATCTGTATTTACAGCTGCACCCCATGGCTCGCATCACTACCTGAGCCCCGCCTCCCTCCTGCATTCTCCCCACCTGGTCTGTGGGAAAACTGTTTTCCATGAAACCAGTCCCTGGTACCAAAAAGGTTGGGGACCACTGCAATAGAGCAATCATCTAGCAATAAATGGAGCTTAATGGCTGCATGTGATCAAGAAAAGAAACTAAGAGAGCCCTGCCAAAACCACCATCGTCTTATGGTGACAGGGTACATGCCAAAGATACACTACTCTCTAAGGCGCAACCTCAGAGGCTTCACACTGTAGGGGTGGAATAGAGTTGACTAAAATGATCCAATTCGTCACTAAACAGACAAGCAAATAACAAGCCTGTGGGGGAGGTCAGTACCCAGAATTGATAAAATATATTATCTAAAATGCCCAGTTACCAACAAAAAATTCAGACATTCAAAGAAATAAGAAACTGACCAGAACACAGGGGGAAAAGCAGGCAATAGAAACTGCCTGTGATAGTAAACAGATGTTGCAGATTTAAGACTTCAAAGTAACCATTATAAATATCTTCAGGAAACTAAAGGAAACCATGCTAAAACAAGTAAAAAAAAAAAAAAAAAAAAAGGTATAGTGACAATGCTTCATGAAATAGAGAATATAAATAAACAAAAATTATATAAAAGGGGAACCAAATAGAAATTATGTAGCAGACAAGTACAAAAACTGAAAAAGAATGAAGAAAAGTGAACAGAGCCTAAAAGATTTGTGGGAAACTATCAAGCACACGAACATATATAATAATATTCTCAGGAGAGGAGACAGAGCATTGGAGTAGAAAAAATACTTGAAGAGACAATGGCCTGACACTTCCCAAATTTGACGAAAGACATGAATTTACACATTCAAGAAGCTCAACAAATTCCAATTAGAATAAACTCAAAGAGATTGATAGCAAGACATATTATCAAATTGTTGAAAGATAAAGACAAAAAGAGAATCTTGAAAGAAGCAAAAGAGAAGTGACTTATTGTGTTCAAGGGATGCCCAATGTATTAATATTAACAACAGATCTTTCATTAGAAACCATGGAGGCCAGAAGACAGTGGGATAACATTCAAAGTGTTCAGAGAAAAAAACTGTCAGCAGGTAGTAGGTGCCTCTTTCACTAAGAGGAATCAGAATAGTAAGTAGATACTCACACATCAAACAAATTATCTATGACAGAATGCCAAGATTCACTTGAGAAATGACAAGCAGCACCAAAAATGAGTAAGGAGAGAGTTAAAGGCAGCTTGCCTAGCTGGGGACTGGCTGAGAGCTGGAAGAAGCTCCTGGATTCAGGGAAACAGTAAGAGAGAAATCCCCAGGGCTTCACATTCCAAAATAGGCTTTTACAATCTTAGCTATGGGAGAACCCCTTGATTCACATGGCCCTCAGGCCTAACACAGGGCTCTGTCTAGAGATAGACAGAGATGTTTCTCCAGAAAGAGAACCCACACAGAATCTGACAGGCATCCAAGCCTAGAGCACCTGCAGCTCAGCGCCATTCTGAAGGCCTAGATACTGGAATCTATAGACACAGCTGGTACCGCTGTGTTACTCTGAGGAGGGAGAGGGGAGAGTGGATGCTCCAATAAAACCCTCAGAAAGTCCCTACCACCCTGCTACAGGGCTGCAGTTGAGACTGAGATGTGAGTGGACAGCACTCCCCACAGCTTCATGCTCATACAACTTGCCTAGGAGGGGCCCCACTCTTTCTGGATGCAGGCCCAAGGTTCCATTTTGAGAGTTTAAGGCTGGGGTGTGCCCCACCTTGGGGCCAAGTTTGGGCTGATGTGGCTATAGCCACCACCTGGCCAAAGAGGGACAAGGAAACCAGGCTCTCCAATGCGTACTTTGGACAATACCCACCACCCCACAATGGGCTACTGCAGGGCCAACACTCGAGTGAACCAAATCCCTATAACTTTGTGCCTATACTGCTTGCCTGAGCAGGGGCCTACCCTCTGTGGGCACAAGCCCAGGGTATCATTTTGAGAGTTTAACACTGAGCTGCACCCTGCCCTCAGGCCAAATTTGAGGCAATGTAGCTATAGCTACCACCCAGCTGGGAAGAGACAGGGAAAACTAAGCTCTCCAAACTACACTTAGGACAATACCAACCCACCCTGCTATGGGTGGCTTTGAGACTGGAGACTAGCCTGCCCAACCTATCGCAGCTACCAGCGACACCAACAGGGACCACTTGGGTCTTGGTAGGTTGTTCCACCACTCCTACTGCCATCATCCGTATCACACCTGGCCCACCACTCCCACTACTAGCTCTGAGCAAGCCACCTGGAGGCCCAAGAATTGGCCTGCCAGGACCCACTAACACCAGTGACAGCATAAGCTGGTCTGGGACCTAAAAACAGGTACACTCAGCCCACTGCTGCCAAGACTAGGGCCTGAAGACTGACTAAACAGGCATCTAAGTCCCCTGAAAAACTTCACCACAGCCTCAACTAATAACTGTACCCTAAAACATCAGGGAAATCATGGATACCACTAACCCTGTGTACTGCCAAAGAAATCATACAAAGATTATACTACTGTGGGCACCCAAAATCAAAGCCAAAGTGTCCTACTCAACAACCAACATATATACATTTTTAGGAAAAAAGTATCCCATACAAAAGCAATTTCAAAAAATTGGAAAAAGTGACTGCTACATCAGATGTGCAGATATCAACTGGAGGACACAGGAAACATGAAAGCACAAGGAAATATGACCCCATTAAAGGACCAAAATTGTCCAGCAATGGCTCTCAATCAAAAAGAACTCAAAATACCAAATAAATAATTCAAAATATTGATTTTAAAGAAGCTCAATGATATATAAGAGAAACGTGAAAAACACTACAAATAAATTAGAAAATCAATTCAGAGTATGAATGAAAATTTATCAAGGAGATACTTTAAAAAAAAAAAAAAACAAACAGAAATTTCTGGAACTGAAAACTCCCTGAAAGAAATACAAAATACATTTGAAAGCTTCAATAATAGATTAGACCAAGCAAAAGAAACAACTGAAGAACTTGAAGACAGGCCTTTGAAATAATCCAGTCAGAAAAAAATAAGGAAAAAAGAATGAAAAAGGAAAAACAAAGACTTTGGGATACCTGGTACCACATAAAGCAATTGAACTTACAAATTATTAGTATTCCCAAGGGATAAAAGGAATAAAAAAAATCTAGAAAACTTAATTAAGGAAATAATTGATGAAAAATTCTCAAGTCTACCAAGAAGAGTTAGACATCCAGATACAAGAGGCCCAGAGATCCCCAGGAAAATACACTGCAAAAAGGACTTCACCATGGCATATTATATTCAGAATGTCTAAAGTCAAAGTGAAATAAAATAAAATTAGCAAGAGAAAAGCATGTAGTCACCTATAAAGGAAACCCCATATAACTAATAGCAGACTTCTCAGCAGAAACCTTATAGGCAAGAAAAGAATGGGATAGCATTTTCAAAGTGCTGAAAGGAAAAAAAAAACTGTCAGCCAAGAATTTTATATCCTGCCAAAATAAGCTTTATGGGTGAAGGAGAAATAGTATTTCCCAGACAACAGATAGGCAAATGCTGAGGGAATTCATCAATAAACCAGGCCCACAGGAAATGCTCCAAGGAGTCTTAAATATGGAAAGAAAAAGTCAATATTCACCATCACAAAAACGAAAATATAAAACTAATAAGTTTTATAAAAGAACCAGACAAAGGAGGAAGAGAAAGGAATCAAATGGCACATGACAGAATTCTGTAAAATCACAAAGGCAAAAAGAAAAAAATAAAGAATTTATGAGGCTGGGCATGGTGGCTCATGCCTACAATCCCAGCACTTTGAGAGGCCAAGGTAGGAAGATCATGAGAGACCAGGAGTTTGACACTAGCTTGGGCAACATAGTGAGACCCCATCTCTACAGAAAAATTTAAAAATTAGCTGGACATGATAGCATGTGCTGTAGTCTCAGCTATTTGGGAAGCTGAGCCAGAAGCTCACCCATTTGAGCCTAGGAATGTGAGGTTGCAATGAGCTATGATGATAACACTGCACTCTAGCCCAGGCAACAGAGTAAGACCCTATCTCAAAAAAAAAAAAAAAAAGAAAACAAAACAAAACGAAAAAAGAATTTAGAAAACAATTAACAAAATAAAGCCTTATATATCAATATTAACATTGAATGTAAATGGGCTGAATGCTCCACATAAAAGACAACAGATTGGCAGAATGAATAAAGGAACATGATCCAACTATATGCTGCTTATAAGAAACTCACTTTGCCTAGAAAGACACATACACTTATAGCAAAGGGGTGGAAAAGATATTCCACACAAATGAAAGCCAAAAGTGAGCAGGAATAGCTATACTTGTAATAGATAAAACAGACTTTACATTAAAAATAGTAAAAAAAAAAAAAAAAAAACACACACACACACACAAAGAAGGTCATTATATAATGATAAAGGGATCAATTCAGCAAGAGGATATACTATTCCTTCAGGATTTGTACCCTGAATGTATATGCACCCAACATTGGAGCTACATGATTCACCAAACAAATACTACTAGACCTAAAGAAAGAGATAGAAAGTAGCACAATAGTGGGAGACTTCAATATCTGACTAACAGCATTGGACAGATCATCAAGACAGAAAATCAACAAGGAAACATTAGACTTAAATTAGACTTTGGACCAAATGGACTTAACAGACATTTACAGAAAATTCTACCAAACAACTACAGAATGTACATTCTTTTCACTAGTGGATGGGACATTCTCCAAAACAGACAACATATTAGGCCACAAAACAAGTCTTAACAAATTTTTAAAAATGTAAATATTATCAAGTATCTTCTCAGACCACAGTGGAATAGTGTTAGAAATCAATATGAACAGGAACTTCAGAAACTATACAAATACATGGAAATCTAATTGACAAATGACTAGTTACACTAACCATGAGCGGAAGAGAGAAGATCCAAATAAACAAAATCAGAAATGAAAAGGAGACAATACAACTGATACCACAGAAATATAAAAGATGATCAGAGACTACTATGAATAACTATATATTCACAAACTAGAAAACCTAGAGGAAATGGATAAATTTCTGGAAACATACAACATCCCAAGACTGAACCAGGAAGAAATAGAATGCCTAAACACACCAATAACAAATAGTGATACTGAATCAATAATAAAAAATCTCCCCAAAACAACAAAAACCCAGGACCAGATGGATTCACAGCAAATTTCTACCGAACCTACAAAGAACTAATACCAATCCTCCTGGAAATGTTCTAAAAAATCAAGGAGAGGGAATTCTCCCTAATTCATTCTATGAGGCCAGTATCACTCTGATACCAAAACCAGACAAAAACACAACAAAAAAAGAAAGCTACAGCCCAATATCCCTGATGAACATAGATGCAAAAATCCTCAATAAAATATGAGCAAATCAAATCCAACAGGACATCAAAAAGATAATACGCCATGATCAAATAGGTTTTATACCAGGGATGCAAGGATGGTTCCACATACAAATCAATAAATGTGGCACATCACATAAGCAGAATTAAGGAAAAAACCATATGATCATCTCAGTAGATGCAGAAAAAGCATTAGATAAAATTCAGCATCCCTTCATGATAAAAATCCTCAACAAACTAGGCATAGAAGGAACACCTCAAAATATTAAAGGCCATATATGACTCAAGCCAATATCATATTTAATGGGGAAAGGTTGAAAGCATTTCCCCTAAGAACTGGAATAAGACAAGGATGCTCACTTAGACTATTCTTATTCAACATAGTACTGGAAGTGCGTGCCAGAGCAATCAGGCAAGAGAAAAAAAAAATAAAAACCATACAAATTGGAAAAAAAGAAGTCAAATTATCCATTTGCTGCCAATATAATCTTATATCTAAAAAACTCCCAAGACTCCACCAAAAAACACTTAGATATAATAAATGAATTCAGTAAAGTTTCAGGATACAAAATCAATATACCAAAATCACTAACATTTCTATATAGCAATAATGACCTACCTGAGAACCAAACCACAGCACAAACTAAACATAAAAGCCTATAAAAAATAATTACATATCCCAAACAAGTGGGATTTATCCTAGGAATGAAACATTGGTTTAACATTTGAAAATCAATTAATATAAAACACCATATCAATGGAATAAAAACAGTGACC
The DNA here is from genome assembly GCA_963574885.1 of Lepilemur ruficaudatus. NCBI lineage: Eukaryota > Metazoa > Chordata > Mammalia > Primates > Lepilemuridae > Lepilemur > Lepilemur ruficaudatus. The sequence continues at coordinate 6,801 of CAUYRT010071857.1, forward strand.
AAATGATCATATAAATAGATGCAGCAGAAGCATTTGTCAAAATCTAACACCTTTCATGATCAAAAAAAAAAAAAAACACACTACAAATTAGGAATAGGAGGAGAAACCCTCAATTTGATAAAGGGCATCTAATGTCATTCTTAACAGTTAAAAACTGGATGCCTTACCCTAAAATCAAGAGCATGACAAGGATTTCTGATTTGACCATTTCTATTTAACACTGTACTGGAGCCTCTAACCAGGACAAGTAGGTAAGAAAATGAAATAAAAAGCATTCAGATTGGAAAATAAGGCGTAAAACTGTACCTACCTGCAGATGACATGATGTTTTACGTAGAAAATCTTAGGGAAATTAATTTTATTAGAGATACCAAAAACGTTCAGCCACTTTGTAGGATACAAACAAGATCAATATACAAAAATCTATTCCTATACACTTGCAATGAATAATCCAAAAATGTGCACTGAAAAATTCTATTTCAATAACATCAAAAACAATAAAATACTTAGGTATAAGGTTTTTTAAAAAGGTACAAAATTTATACTCTGAAATCCACAAAACATAATTGAAGTAAGTTAAAGAAGATCTAAATGAACCATCCTTTTCTTGGGGTAGTATTACTGTCCAATGAATGAGCAGTGAGGGCAGTATTGCTAATGCCTACACAACATGCCCACATCAATTAGAGCTTTGCTTTACTTTGGTACAATTTTTGGAAAAAAGAAAAACCTCTTTTCCACAAAAAGAAATAAAAATTAAAAAAAGATCTAAATGAATGAAGAGACATCTCACGTTCATGAATCAAAAGACTCAATATTGTTAAGATGGCAATACTCCCCAAAATGATCTACAGATTCAACACAATCCCGATCAGAATCCCAGTTGGCTTCTTTGTAATAACTAGGAAGATGATCCCAAAATTCACATAGAAACTCAAGCATCCAGTATAGCTAAAACAATCTTGAAAAAGAAGAACAAATTTGGGGACTCACACTTCTCAATTTTAAAACTTACTACAGAGCAACAGTAATCAACAGTGTGGTTCTGTCATAAAGATAGACATAAAGATCAATGCCACAGAACTGAGTCCAGAAATAAACCCATGTATCTATGGTCAACCGATTTTTGACAGGGGTGCCAAGACCATCAATGGAGAAAGAATCATCTCTTAGACAAATAGTGTGGGACAACTGGAGAGCCACATACAAAAGAATGAAGTTAGACCCTTACTTCACACTATATGCAAAAACTAACTCAAAATGGATCAAAGACCTAAATATAAGAGCTAAAACTATAAAACCCTCAGAAGAAAATATGGGGGTAAATATTGGTGACCTGGATTTGGTAATGGATTTCTTAGATAAGACACCAAAAACATAAGCAACAAAAGAAAAAAACAGATAAAGTGAACTTAATCAAAATTTAAATTTAAAAAACTTTTTAAATAGACTCTCTTTTGTAGTGCAGTTTTAGGTTCACAGAAAAATTGAGCAGAAAGCAGAGTTCCCATATACCAAACTCCCATCCTCTTCCCTATGATTACCATCTTGCTTTAGTGTACTACATTTGCTACAGCTGATGAGCAAATATTGATAAATTATTAACTAAAGTCCAAGGTTTACATTAGGGTTCACGCTTTGTGTTATACAGTTCTATGGGTTTTGACAAATGTATAATACAGTATCATACAGAATAATTTCACTGGCCTAAAAATCCCCTGTGCTCCACCTATCCCTATCCCCTACTCATTCAATTTTCAAAACAGTATTATGAAGGGGAATTTTATAGGCATTGTTTTAACTGAGAAGTCCGACTCCTCATTTTCCCCCTCTATAAGAAAGAACAACAATAACATCTGCCTCATATTGTTGCCATGAGACTTAGTGAGTTAGTATACACAAAGGCCCATGTATATGGGATTTGGTGCAAACTCTAAATTATCAGACTTATTTGCTTATATGGCCAGAATAAGATTTTCCCTTCTGAGGATGCTGATTGATTTCACCTCTTGGCTCAGGAAAAGAGGTGCCATAATTCTGGGAGAAGCAGAAGATTTAGGATTAGCCTTTTAATAATGGCAAGAAGGAACAGAAAGATGGTTCCATAGAATGGCAGCACCCAGCGGTTTCTTGCTTCGTTTTAAGCTCCACAGACTTTGAGATGGAGTGGAAGCCCGAATGCAATATGCAGTGCCCACAGTGCCAGGCCTTGGGTGGTGGTGGGAGCGAGAGGCAGGTCTGGGCTGGACCCGGTCAGTGCCCATTGAGATGCCGAGGCCCAGCCGCAGTGTGCCGCCTTTCCCTGGTCCCTGCCACACCGTCCCCATTTCCTGGGGCTCCCTGATGCCCTCGCTGAAAATGAAGTCTTGTCCTACCTATAGGCTACTGGGCCCTGACATCCTATCTAGCTGTTACTTGTCTCCTAGAGAGCAGGAGCCCAAATCCTCAGAGGCTCCCTAGTTCCTATTCCGACTATTCCAGAGTTGAGGTGCAGTCTCCCATAGCAAGCCTGGCCTCATGGTTCCACCTCTTTGGCCATCACCTCCAGACTACATACAGCCTGGGCCATCCACCAGCCCCACCTGCCTCGTTTCCCCAGAGCCTTCTGAGGAGGCCTTATTATGTGTGTGGGAGTGTGGACAGGAGTCACCAGAGTTGTTGCAAGTTCTGTGAGGGCAGGAGTGTGTCTTTGCTGTCCACATAATTTAAACAGCATGGCATAGAGGACATTGGTCAGGAAGATGTAGGAACACCCTCTTGAACATATCTAACAGGCCCCATTCTGACTGGGAACACTGGCTCCCTGCCTTCTGGTCCAAGAAGGCCCCCAAAGAGAAGATTCTGGACTGCTCAGGCTGCCTCATAAATGCGTGATTCAGGAGCCTTGGCAGCACTTCCTAAAGCAGACCCTACACCCAGGTCCTCTAATCCAGATCTCTACACCTTTGCTGGAACATTCCAAAGTTCCAGCAATTGGAATCACCTCAGGGAAGAGTGGGTGCCTTCCATGATAGGGTGGAAGCTTAGAAGTCTGTGTTCATTTGCTTATTTTACTTCTCACTTGCAGAGTTCTGAGCTATCTAAAATTTAAAATTTTTATGCTGCATAGGATACTATTCAAAAAGTTAAAAGACAGCCTACAGAATGGTAGAAAGTATTTGCAAATCATTTATCTGATCCAAAATATACAAAGCACTGTTACGTCTCACCAAAAAGACAACCAACCCAAACTGAAAAATGGGCAAAGCATCTGAATAGACATTTCACCAAAGAAAACATACAAATGGCCAATAAGGACATAAAAAGATGCTCAACATCATTAGTCATCAGGGAAATGTTAATCAAAACTATAATGAGATAACACTTTGTACCTACTAGTATGGCTATAATGAAAAAGTCATATAGTAACAAGTGTTGGCAAAGATGTAGAAAAATCATAATCCTCATATACTGTTGGTCAGAAGGTAAAATAGTGCAACTACATTGAAAAATAGCCTGGCAGTTCCTCAGAAAGTTAAACGTGTTACTATGTGACCCAGAAGTTATACTTCTGTGTATAAACCCAAGTGATATGTTCACAGAAAAACAAATGCTCACAGCAGCATTACTCATAACAGTCAAAGGGTGTACACAATTCAAATGTCCATCAACTGATAAATGGATAAACAAAATGTCATATATCTGGATAGTAAAATATTATTCATCCATAAAAAAGAATGAAGTACTAAAACATGCTACAACATAGATGAACCTTGAAAACATTATCCTAAGTAAAAGAAGCCAGTCACAGAAGACCATGTATCATAGGCTTCATTTATCTGCAATGTCCAAAGTAGGCAAACCCATAAATACAGACAGGAGATTGGTGATTGCCAGGCCCTTGAGAGAAGGGATGTGGGGAGTGATAACTGCTTAAAGAGTGCAGGGTTTACTTTTGGGGTGATGAAAATGTTCTTGAAATCAATAGTGGTGGTGGTTGTATAATATTGTTAATGCACTAACTGTTACTAAAATGTACACCTTAAAATAGTCAAAACGGTGAATTTTATGTTATGTGAACTTTACCACAATAAAAAAAAAAGAGATAATCACAGATGGCAGAAACGTCGCAGACTAACAGAAGGACTCCATGTGCGCCATTTGACTGATAAACCAGACAACAGGGCTATGAGCTAAAATGTCAGGAGTACTAAAAGCTTAAGGAAGTGCTATTTTCATACAAAGAAAATTACTTGAAAAAAGAAAAATAAAGGAACTGACTTCTTATACATAAAAATACATCTAAAAGGAAATAAAAAAGAAATGTTTTTTCAAAGAAAGAGTTCCCAACCAACCGGAAGAAATCCCATCTTTCCCTTCACCTCTTCCCGGGCTGACAGCTGTGATGAAAGGTCTGTGGTCACTCATTTTCTCCTGCCTCTGCTTTTGAGAAGCCAGTTCCAGATCCTTCTTTGCTAGTAGCTTGCCAGATGGGTAGAACAGGCCAATGGTCTGCGTGCCTGTGTCCTTCTTAGTTCCAGAATAAGATTTGGGCAAAGGAAAATATAGGGAATGCCAGGCAGATCGGGGCTATGAGCAAGCCAGAAAACATCAAAATTAGAATATAATTTAATTAGTACTCCATTTTACTCATAGAAAACAATTCTAATCAGAATGAAAAAATATCTCCAAAAAACTACACTTTGAACTAAAAGGAGTTTTCCAGCCCTTGCCTCACCATCCTGGCTGCTGTCTTTCTAAGCAACTCCCAGACTGATCCATGAAGCCAACCCCACCCCCTTGGCTATTTGTTGTCTCAAATTCAGCAAGTCAAGGGGTTTCCTGGTTTGCCTAAGGCCTAGAAGACAGCTATCCTTTCAGCTCTACAATCCAATGGAACACACAGATTTCACTACTCATCCACACTCAATTATTAGGCACCAACATTTTCTTTAATACTCTCTCCTGCATCTGAACCTGAGGACCTGAGAGGACTACCATGTAAGATTGTACGGGTTGGACACTGCACATCACTGTATCTAAAGTAGCATCATTCACATGGTGGACACCATATATTTGCATATGTATTAGGATAATTTTTCTGATAGAGGAAAGTAAATGTCTGAAAAATTTAGTATATTACAAGCAATTTCCAACAGATGGCAGTCAAGTATTTTGAGAAAAGAACACCTTTGTTTCATTTGCACAGAGGTATATGGGCTAGTGGCAGTCCCAGGATCTATGTCTTTCAATTTGGGTTAAGAAGGCCATGAAATTCCTAAAACTGTATGCAAAATGCTGAGTGCATGTGCATTCTATCTAATAATTATCAATCTTCAAATTTTTATAATGAAGAGATAAGAAGAAACCTGGAAAGTCTTTACCCAGCTTAGAGAAATTCATAAAAATCTAACACAAAGCCAATTGTTAGAGCATAAGTGTCTCTGAAAAATAACTGTGTGAAAATAAAATAATAAATAAAATACATAACTGTATAAAGGTTTATAACTGTGTTGTAAATGGCAAAAGCAATCTTATACACCTGATGTAAGTTTTCTAAAATATAAAAGAAAGAACACTGGGAATAGCTCTTGGAATGCTACATAAGAAATTCATGAGAAGTACATTCTAGCCCATGTATTTTAAATCCACTTCTAGTGGCATTATGTCCATTATGTCCAATGCATTGCAAATGCAATTAGAACTCAATCTACTACAGACAAATACGTATCTAGATCTTTGATTTCTGAAGAAATCATGTAAGTGTTTCACACCTAAATTGATTGAATTTATTTATACACCTAGTTGAATGTCTATGTGAAAGGTCTAACTGCTTTGGCTCTCTTGGGTCGATTCATACAGTAGAGAACACAAATTCAGAGTTACATCCTTCTCCCAAAGCACCAGTTCTCACTATCGTGGAGGTCTCACCTCAGAAAAAGGGCGAGGTTCCTCAGCAACTAGAGCTAGGCCGCTGTCCAAGCTAAGTCTTGCCGAAGACTTCACATAAAGACCACAGGAGCCACAGAATCGGGCAGACAGGTGGTTGCTGGTCCCACATTTAGGGCAAACAGAGTAGCCAGAAGGAACGACGAGCTGGAGGATAGAAAACATTCTAATGAATGTTAGAATTACAATTTTCCCATATATTCTCATACCATATAATCTCGAGCCATCAAAAAAACATATGCCCATATCCTCTGACCCAGTGATTCTACCTTCTAGAATTTATCTTACAGATGGACAAGTAAACAAAGAAGTATATTCCAGGCCATCCCCTGCAGAATTGTGGTTTTAGAAGAAATAATTGGAAACAACCTAAGTATCTAGCAATAGAGGATGGGCCTAAGCACATCACAGTACATACAGACAATGTAACATCATGAAGCCACTGAAAAGACTGAGGTGGTTACTAATAAGATATATTACAAGGCAAAAAGAATTAGATCAGTGATCATAATAAGCACCAGTTAATGTATAAATGCATCAAGACTGAGTGCGGTGGCTCACACCTGTAATCCTAGCACTTTGGGAGGCTGAGGTGGGAGGATCACTTGAGGCCAGGAGTTTGAGACCAGCCTAGGCAACATAGCAAGACCCCCATCTCTACAAAATATAGAAAAAATTAGCCGGGCATGGTGGAGCACGCCTGTAGTCCCAGCTACCTGGGAGGCTGAGGCAGGAGGATCCCTTGAGCCCAGGAGTTTGAAGCTACAGTGAATGGAGCCACTGCACCCTAGCCTGGGCAACAGAGTGAGACCCTGTCTCAATCAATCAATCAATCAATGCATTGAATAGCTGAAAGAACACTTTAGTAACTGGATATCAGCGATTGCTTCTGGCAAGGGGAACTGTGGGAATGAGATGAGAAGGGAGAGTAATCCTTCACTCTAAACTGTTTTTTTTGTTTGTTTGTTTGTTTGTTTTTTGAGACAAAGTCTCACTCTGTTGCCTGGGCTAGAGTGCCGTAGCGTCAGCCTAGCTCACAGCAACCTCAAACTCCTGGGCTCAAGCAATCCTTCTGCCTCAACCTCCCAAGTAGCTGGAACTACAGGCATGCACCACCATGCCTGGCTAATTTTTTGTATGTATATTTAGCTGGCCAATTAATTTCTTTCTCTTTTTAGTATAGACGGGGTATCACTCTTGCTCAGGCTAGTTTCAAACTCCTGACCTTGAGTGATCCACCCGCCTTGGCCTCCCAGAGTGCTAGGATTACAAGTGTGAGCCAACGTGCCCAGCCTCTAAACCACTTTTATCATTTACATGCAATACTCAGATAAATAGATAATTTTAGTATCCTATAAAAACGGTAGAAATGCCAATAGTCAATAAATGAATAAAAATGTTTGACCTCAAAGAAATGCAAATCAAAACATTACATTGAGAACCATGGTAAGAGGATTAATTATCTCTCTTTCCAGATTTTTAAGTAAATAGGTGCCAATACCAAAATCACAACAAGTGATTTCTGCAAGCCATGCAAAAGCCTGGCTCTCTCTAGGCTAGTGATGAGATGCTCAGCACAAAGAAGCTCAGTTTTAAAATACCCACCCTGGCTCCACACCAGTCGCAGAAGGTCGCCTCCCGGAGATTCCGGTGACCACAGCTGGAGCAGGAAATAGCCTCTCTTTTATGAGTAGACGGAGAAGGGGCTTTCTCCCCACTGCACATTGACTGGTGAACAAAACGGCATTTACTGGCAGGATTAATACTATACTCGCCAATCTCCCTCCCAAACGAAAAAAGATAAAAAGCCTGCCAACAATGCAAGCCCTGGAAACACAGTATTTTTTCACCAAAAAAAGTAAAACTATGACAGGCTTCACCAATTAATACAAAGAACACACATTCCTTTACACAGATCACAGAAAGTCAATGAAACTGATGCCTCAAAGATGCCTCTTGATATTCTGCAATATCTTTAATATCAAAGGTAGCAAGCCTGTTGATTTAATAGAACAATATTAATAAACAAAGGAAGGAAAGAGAGCTGAGCTACCTAAGGTATAATGATCAAGGTTTATTTTCTATACTTTGGGGTTCTGGTTTCCATATGGAAATCTCTTACCAGATTGCCTGTAGGATACTCTTAAAACAGGCAATCCTTGTAAGGTATTCCTTACTAGGCAATCCTAGTAAGAGATTTTCTCATTTCCCAAATGGGGATGATAGTCACAGTCACAGTCACCTGATCGTCTACTGTGTATAGGTACTATTCTAGCACTGCCCCACATCTGTGAGGTGGGTGCCATCGTCTTCCCCATTTTACAGAGGGGGGAAGTGGGGCATAAAGAGGGTAAGACCCAAGATTTGAACCCAGGCCATCTGATTCTAAAGGCTGACTCTTCTCCATGACTCCACATAGCCCCTTCACTAAAACAGCTTCCTCACAGGGCTATTGAAAATTTCACATGATCAACAGCAACTCAGTGTATGGGAATGCTCTGCACAGGGCCACACTGCACCAGCCAGCTTGCTTCACTTACCATCTTGTTTTCCACTAGATGCTAATTTCTTTCAGGGAAAGAATTATAATTTCACATTTTTTCCCCACTAGGACAATACTTGGTTTCTTGGGACATGGAAGTCATTAAAATAGTCACTGAATTAATGAATACCTGATTCAATTGATAACTCAAGGCGTGTATTGCCATATATTCCATGTGTAATACTAAGGATATGAACACTAGGAGAAATGTTTGCTAAGGGCAATTTTCCCTCAAAGATGGACATTTTAGTTAACTTTATTTGCCCAGCTGTATCTTATTTTGCTTCAGGGCCTGCCCTGTTATCCCAAAACAGAAACCTATCCAAAAGAGGCCACATATGCCTCCAACATCCACAGAGTCCCTGAGAAAGGAGACCCCTTATTGTGTACACTTACCCTCACTTCTGTGCAATTAGAGGGATACTCCTTTGGGTAAATCAAAGGAGAAATTCTTTTTCTTTTTTTTTTTTTTGAGACACAGTCTGACTCTGTTGTCCAGACTAGAGTGAGTGCCATGGCGTCAGCCTAGCTCACAGCAACCTCAGACTCCTGGGCTCAAGTGATCCTTCTGCTTCAGCCTCCCAAGTAGCTGGGAATACAGGCATGCGCCACCATGCCTGGCTAATTTTTTGTATATATTTTTATCTGGCCAATTAATTTCTTTCTAATTTTAGTAGAGATGGGGTCTTGCTCTTGCTCAGGCTGGTTTCGAACTACTGACCTTGAGCGATCACCCACCTCGGCCTCCCAGAGTGCTAGCATTACAGGTGTGAGCCGCTGCGCCCAACCAAAAGGAGAAATTCTTTGCAAACTTTTTCTTCAGACCTTACATTTCAATTATCCCACTTTCAAAACAGAATATTGACACAAAACTTGCCAACTTGTGTTTTTAAATATAGTGCCTTCAGAACTTTCGTTGAAATGCATCTACTGTTCAAGCAGATTTTTAAGATAACATTGCTTTAAAGAAAGAAAAATTATCTTACCCAATCATATTAATGCTGCTAAAAAAAAAAAAGACATAAAGCTATCAGATTGAACATGCATTGCTACTTCTATGCCACTTCAGTGATAAATATTCTCATTGTGACATCTAAACTGTGATATACCATTTAGATAGAAAAACAATTATTAAAACAAATTCAATTTTGGGAGTGAGACCTAGAAACAATTACATCACTGACAATTCATAAAGTCAATTTAAATTATTTTACTATTTGTATAAGATGTTGAGAATGCCTGAGGAAAGGACATCTGAGAAAATAAATTTTTGCTTGGCAATTTACTTAAATCTATCTATCAGCAAGATCATTCCAAGAATTCTGGAAGTTCCACTATTTTCTATTTTTATGTTTTTCCAATCTCACTATTTCTCTCTCTGGTGCCTTGGAAAATTACAGATGTCATTTCATGATGGGAGAGTGATATAAAGTCTAAAACTGCATTACCAGACAGACAGACAAATAACTACCAACAACAAACTGCCTAATATCACATCAGGTTTGACTTTGGAATATGTGTTTTCTGATTAAATTCACCACTGCATTAGTATGTTTTTAGTTTCAGTTCTGAAAAAAATACATATTATGTAACAGAAACCATTTTTTAAAAAAAACTACACAGATTTTTCCTTCTGGTAATGCTGGATTAAGACCATACCAAATGGATTAAGACCATACCACATAGAAAACAACTAAAAATCTGCTCATTAATACATGAAGGCAGTGGAGAATGAACAGAAGCAGGTAAATTCTTGTAGCAAGTATATACAGAATGATAGGAGTTATGCAGAGTCAGCTCCAATCTCCGTGGCTTTTAGCCTGGGGATAAGGACAGTACACATAGTGCGTGTGAAGCGGTGGGCAAAAGACAGTATTTCTGGCCAGGAGAACCAGAAAACTGAAGCTGAGGAATATTTGGCTGCCAAAGAGGTACGCACCTCCCAGAAAGAAAACAGACAGAGAGGGGCTTCTCAAATTCTGTATACTCATATCTCTTACTGATCCCCGAACAACATACATACAGAATAGAGTCAATGCAGATCAACTAAAGAAAAATACCTGAATAGAGACTAAACTTGCTGCTCTCCCCCCCAAAACTTTTTTCCTTGGGCTTTAGTATGTTGGGGAATTTTAGATTGTATCTTACCATATGAATGTTAGGCTGTGATGCTTTGGGATTATTACTATTCTTTGATGAATAGTAACTGAGTTTTTAGTTGTTATTTATTTGTCTGTTTTGTTTTAGCAGGTAACAATATGTATGTCTGATTTGGGGAATGCACTGCCTGGAAGGAACCAGAACTTGTCCCTCTCAAAAGAAAAGAAAATCAACTGAGTTCAACTCTAAGATGAATCAGATACTGACACTAGCCAACCAGAATTTTGAAGCATATATTTTGTCCACAAAGAATAAAAAGATGGGCAGTCTCAGCAAAGAAATAGAAACATTATATCAAAAAGTCACAAAACAATAAATGTTGGCCTGGATGCGGAGAGACAGGAACACTCATACACTGCTGGTGGGACTGCAAACTAGTACAACCTCTGTGGAAAGTAATATGAAGATACCTCAAGGAACTAAAAGTAGAAATATCATTTGATTCAGCAATCCCATTACTGGGCTTGTACCCAAAGGAACAAAAGACATTCTATGAAAAAGACATCTACAATAAAATGTTTATAGCAGCACAATTCACAATTGCAAAGATGTGGAAACAACCCCAGTGCCCATCAATACATGAGTGGATTAATAAAATGTGGTATATGTATACCATGGAGTTCTACTCAGTTAGAAAAAACGATGGTGATCTAGCACCTCTTGTATTATCCTGGATAGAGCTGGAGTCCATTCTACTAAGTGAAGTATCACAAGAATGGAAGAACAAGCACCACATGTACTCACCATCAAATTGGTATTAACTGACTTAACTGACCAACACTTAAGTGCCCATATAGTAGTAACATTCATCGGGTGTTGGGCAGGTGGGAAGGGGAAGGAGGACTGGGTACATACACACCTAATGGGTGCAGTGCACACTGTGTGGGGGATGGACATACTGGAAACTCTGAGCCAGGTGGGGCAAAGGCAATATATGTATGTAACCTAAACATTTGTACCTCCATAATATGCTGAAATTAAAACATAAATAAATAAATAAATAAATAAATAAGAAAAGAGTAAACTAGGGAGAGAAAAAAATGACCACATCCAAGGCTCTTCTCTTTAAGATAAATTGATCACTTTTCATTGAAAACTAAAAATAAATCATAAAAGCAGAAGTTTTATTTTCTTGCTCTTATTTTTGCTCTATTGCAAAACGGGTACATCCTCAGCTATCAAAGAATGATTTTGCAGGTTTCTGGTAAACATTAACTGCCCAGGCCAGCAGCAGCTCATTCTGACCAAGTGGACTTCCTGTTCATGAGGCCATGTGCCTCCACGCTGTCTGGCCCACAGTGGAACCCCTTTCTATGCCTACTGTTGCAAAAGCAGCCAGTGCATAGCGTGTCCAATGGGACACTTGACTTCAGCACAGAGTTCTTTCCTCAGCAGCCCGTGGGGGATACTCTTCTATGCACCAGCCTCTCAGCTGAGTGCCCCTCTGGTCATCTCATTCAGCCCTCAGCAACAAGTTGAGGTAACAAGTACCCTGGACTTGTTACCTCCATTGTACAGCCCAGGAGTGGAAGCCCAGGGGTCTCCTAGCCTGAAGTCACTGGCCTTCTCCTGGCTGATCCAGCTTCAAAGCATGGTCTGTCTGATCCCTTGGTACGTGCTTTTAAACATCATTTACAAAAAAATAATGTAGTAAAATCAGCATGATTCGTGGATTTGACTGCCAAGGTCTTTAGTATTTTAGAGTAACTTCTTAGGTCCATGGCATTTTATAATCTGTAATATTGAATAAATACTGTACACATCTGAATAAAAACCTAACAAGACTAGTGAGTGAGACTGAATTACTTAGGTGCCAGCCATCCCTGCTTCCTAGACCCCTGCCTGCCTTCCAGCAGAGAGCTTGTGGCCTAAAATCACCTGGAGCAAATGTAGATGGTGCATGCCACTAGGACTGGCCACAGAGGTGATGTGAGACAGTGTCTTAGAATCTGCATTTTTACTGGCTCCTCTGTGTCTTTCTAGTATTTGTCTACATTCAATTTCATTGTGTTTTAATTACTCCTCACTCTCATAGGGGTCACATTTTTTTCCCCAGTTCATTCGGCTGCATATGATAGTGGAAATGCTATGCTATTATGGCCTTTAGTAGTCTGGGGAATTCACTATGATTTCTTGTGAGCAGGAAATGATCCGAAAATGACCAGAACACATCATTTTCGAGTGCTGGGATCTTTGTTGTGTGCATTACTATTTGCCAACCAGCACTTAGAGGGATGTTTACATGTAGTAGGCACTCAAAACGTATGTATTCAGTGAATGAATAATCATTTGCCACTGATACATTATATAACAAAAAAACCAACAACTGCCTCCAGAAAGATGTGGCTGGGATGCACACGTACAGTCAGATGGCTTTGTGTGTAGTATAGAACAAATAGAATTAGAAATCCATTCAGACGGAGAGCTTTGAATCTGTCTTCCGGGCCCTAACATCTGCCTGGTCCCTTCAGCATGATGGCTCTGAGCGGCCACACGTCTGCAGCACGGCCTTCCTCATCTGTTGCATCTCCAGCCATTTGCATTAGGACACATCTCTTACACAAATCTGCTGCAACTGGGTAGAGCCTCTAGAAAACAAGGGTGTGTGGGGGTAAGAGAACTGTCCTCTGTTTTTCTCTCCCTGGTGGATAATGTCTAGTGTGAAGGACTCTGGGGATTTGACATGGGACGGATTGTCTACAGACAACACCCCAGTTGCCTGTGCTAGGTGGGCAGCTTGCTGGCCCTCCCCCGTGCTTAACAAACTGCTCCTCCTTCCAGGAGCCTGCTGCAGCGTCTCCAGCAATAAATGTTGGGAGCCACGTGGATCTGATGGCAAGATATTTATTTATTTATTTGTTTTGGCCTTCAACCCTTTAGACCTTGCCTGCCCTGAGCCATGTCATGAAGTTGGAAACTAGGGATCTCCTACGAAGTCAGTACAGTCCAGCTGCTGGGAGTAACACCAAAGTGAGATAGGATGTTTGAACCCGGAAATACTAAACCAAAACAAGGTCACGTGTTATGTTGATTAGTCCAAATCTGGAGCCCCAAGGAGACACAAGGTTGACGATTGCCAGTGGCTGCAGAGGATGTGCATGCCGGCAGGGACAAAATGGGAGTGGTAACAGCAACAGCCAGTGGGTTTACACCCAGGGAGGACTAAGTGGAAAACAAAAAATAATGAGAGACAATGGTGGGTTTTTTCTTCAGTTATTGCTAGACCTGACCCTGGTTACACACACACACGGTATAGGTTCACCTTAGAAATAGGATCCGAGTTGGAGCAAAGTTAAGGGAGTTAGGGATGACGTGTTTGCAGCAATGGGCTGGGGGTGAGGGTTTGCTAGCAACAAGGGTGTGCTGAGGGAAGGAGGGCAGCTGGTGAGTTGTGACAAGTCAAATGCAAGCTACCGGTACAGGGAGAGTCCAGCACGTTACTATGGATGCTCCAAGCTACCTCAGGTTGCAAACAAACCACCTCAAAGCAACTGACAGTAATGATCTGGAAGAACTTCACAGTTGCTCTTCTTGTTCAATGTCATTTTTTTTTCTTTCACTCCAGACATTTGCTGGTTTATTCTTGTTGCTATTGAGGTGTGTAAATCCACTCACTCTTCTACACCAGTGGTTTGCAAACTTTACTTAGTGCTGAGGTTCTTCAGAAAGAGTGTGTGTTCACAATGGACAGGATCCATCTGTCTCTACTGTCCCCAGGGCCTAGCCAACTTCTTAGCTCCGTGATAGGAAAAACAAGTGCAGCGGGCCCCACCGGCTCCTGGAGCAAGCCGGGCTCACAGAGATGTTCAATCAGGCAAAGTCTCTGCAGAGGCAGTTTAGCCACCTCCACACGACGAGCATGCAGAACGCACTGCCCTCAAGATAGAACTGCTGCGACTCTTCTGAGCCACAGCCAGCGACATCTAGGAGGTTTTGAACTTACCATGAATCAAGAGAACAATCTGATAACAGGGGGGAAACAGAGCTGATTTTATGCACACAAGGCTGAAAAGGGAATCTCTCTCTCTCACCCCTACCCACACCCCACCCCAGACCCGTCCCCAAATAATTGCAATTTCCTCTTCCAAAGACCCAGGGTTCTTTCTGGCTTCCATCTCTACTGTAGCACTTGAAATTCATACCGTGAAACAATACAGAACAGATGGAAGCAAACAGGGACTCAAACAAAACTTCTGAAGATACAAGACAAATGGACCCTTTGGAGGGCAATAGAACTCCAGGGTGCTGTGTTTCTTTGTATTTTGGAAATGAATGAATTCTGAACATTTTGAAACTGGAAACCACTCACTTGGGTAGTTCTTGCTTAAAGTTTTCATACTCTACCAGAGAGGAAAATGATAAATTTCTTAGAGTCAGACTAAGCATGAAGCCATCAGGATTTCATCATAAAATTAGAGGAATTTTTATGCAAACAAGTTAATAAAAGGAAAATAAGTAATTACAAAACTGGAGGCATAGTTATCAGCAAAAGTGGAAAAAGCACAACACACATTTTGAATGTGGCTAATGTGCTTGGACACATGTGACGAATGCGTAGTGGACACTTGTGGGAAATGTTGCAACCTGCTCCTCAAGGGAGATGACAATATTGCATCACGAGATTGCTGCACTGCACATATTTCAAAATGGAAAATCATGACACTTCATTGATGATTTTATTTTCATTGGACAAGTAAGCAATATTTCTGATTCTGGCATTGATCTGAATTTCTGAAGAGGATTTTCATAATTTCTGACTCTTAAGCTTGCATGACTTTTGTTTGTTTACCAAGAGCAAGTATTAAATGAATCAATAATATTTATCATCACTTTTGGAGCATCTAAGACATGCCAAGCATGGTTTTCCATGATTTGTTTAAGCTAATCCTCTCGGCACCCTGCAAAGTTTTTTTTTAAAGAGACTGGAATGCACGTGAGAGGGGTTAAGGAGCACCCTGACACCAGGGAAATGCAAAAACAAGTCACACATCCAGGTGGGTGTGACTCCTGCAACCAAATCACCAACTCTTCCCACACAATACAGCATTAATCCAAGAGTTAATAACTTGGGCACTGTTGACAAAAATTCTCTGCTTGACCAAACTTTGGTCAGGCTCCTGAACCTCCTTCCCAGTAAGGCCCACCTGTGCATTTCCCTGCAGAATGCCGTGTTAGCAAGAACCCCCCACCTGGGTATCTGGTCACCCTCAACATCTGATCAGGCTCCTCACGCTCCGCCATCCCCCAGGTGTTGTCTGCTCATCCTGGCCTGCCTTTAGAGAGAATCCTTTTAGGACAGTTACCCATGACATTTCCTCTTAGTAATTTTTCCATCCACAGACCTGGTTTTTGGCTGTACGTTCCCACTTGCCCATGCTGTACTCGGAGTCGAGCCCAGTTCTATTCTGAGGTTTCTGTTCTCTCACTGCAACAGTTCTGAATACAGTCTGTTTTTATTGCTTCCACTACTGGCCAGCTCTGGTTGTCTTTGACACTATTACAGATGCTATTTGCTAGCTTATTTAAGATCAGGCAGTTAAGTTCAGCACCTCATCGCTAGCGCTGTCCGAGCTCTCCCTCCAGTGGGAAAGCCCGCAGTACTAAGCCAACATGACTGGGCTGCCCACCCCAGCTCCATCAGCTCCCCGCCGACGGCACGGCCCTAAGCCTTTCCAACTCCAGACGCTCCCTTAGAAAGGCCCCATGCCAGCCTGCATGAACTCCCATCTTCTACGGGGTCTGGCCAGGATGACGGTGACAGAGCCCAGGCCCTCCTCCATGCAGGTTCCAGAACTTGGGACTTCTAGTCACCTTTTCTGGGCAGCCTTCCTGATTTTCCATGGCAGAGTCAATAACTAGAAATGAACGAGAAATGTTTAAAGTGCCAACTGGATTATTCTTAGCGCAATGTTACTCACTCCCCTTCTTGCGGTTCCTCATACTCCATAACCGCTAGTACTTCCCATATATTGTGATGGCTCATTAGCACCTCTGTCTCCGTGACAGCAGGGGCAGAAGCTTAGATCCTTCAGCATAACTAGTATGACCCAGAACAACACCAAGCTAGTCAGTAAACACTGGTTCATAAAATGAGTGGTTAAAAAATAAATACTATTACCTTTCTTAAGGTCACATAGCTGTTTTGGTGCGAATAAGCACTATAGCCCCGAGAGCACCTCTTCTGCAGTCGTGTTCCTTGGAGCACAGATTTAGAAAGAGGTGGAACTCTTAGAATAGAGGTATAAAAAGGGCTGGAAGGTCAAGTTCGCTTGAGAAATGCTGAAGGCCCTCTCTTTCTTTGAGAAATTCTCAATACACATTAGCATAGTGAAAGGTGCATGGTCTCTTTAAGTTAAGAAAAAAAAAGGAACTAATTTAATTTTCATTAGCATTCAGATTTGAGATACAGAATGCATTTGGGGCTGCTTGCCATTTTTTCAGCATACCTATTTACACAGGCCAGAAGTTCTGCTGGACCCCCTCACACCTCACCCCCTAAAAGCAAGGTTGCTGCGAGCTGACTCTCTAAGCCTTTCTTGGTGCATAATTTGCCCAAGCCTTCTGCCCCAGCCACTCTGAAGAGGCTCTGCAGGCTGCTCAGAGAAAGGAACAATGGCTCTTTACTTTCATTGTAACCAGCAGTTAGGGGTGAACTAGAAATGTTTCAAGCAACAACAGAATTATTCTTAGCACAAAGGTCAGAATGCACTGTGCCAGAAGAGAAAAAAAGCTTCCCCTCTCCAGGACAACCCTGAGGGATGTCTGACGCAGCATAGGTGTTTGCCAAGCTTCCTACCATTGGCTTTGTTTTATCATCTCTGTGCGAACATGTCTGTCATGAGAGGCTTACATCTAGCTCGTGTCTAATCATAGACCGGCTTTAGTTGAAGACATCATTAGGCAGTAGAATCAGGGTGGCTGCATCGTTTCAGGATTTTCCCAAATTCCAACCATAGGTCAAAAAGATCAACAGAATAATGTATGGAAAGAAACACGGATGATACCTTTAAAAACAAACAAGCAGAGAGGTCTCAGGGAATCCCCTGAGCCCCCAAATACTGATAGTGTGGCCACAGCACTTACATCAGTTAGCCCGGGACATTGGGGTGGTACATGATGAAAGGGGGCATGGAGCCCCCATGGCATCCCCACAAACACCTGGCCCCAAACCAGGTCAGCAGGTCAGCAGATGATGATGACAGAACTGGCGGGAGTCCATGCAGACTCCACATTGCAGGCAGAGGCAGGACCTGCCTGGGGCAGTGCAGGAGCCCTGGGGTAAGGGAGACAGCATGTCCCCCGACCCCTGGGTGGGAGGAGTGCACAGGAAGCTCAACTCAGGGAGATCAAGGAAGAGCAAAAGCCACCATCCCCAGAAAAAACCCTGTGACAGGCTGGGAGACATAGCATTAGAGGCCGGCCTTGGTCCTGATTACTTTTTTTAAAACACTATTTGTATTTCCTAGCTCCGAACAACAGAGGCTCTAGAACCTGTGTCAACCTAACAGCAATGCCCACCCCTAGGTGCCGGATGGTATTTTCTAAATGCCGTTTCCACTGGGGGGCCAGAGATCCTTAGAGGACTGACCAATTCCAGGGCTTGGGAGAGAAATGTCCAGGAAGCTGGGACACCGTGTGATGGCTGAGGACCACTAAAGCCATGTCAAAAGTCATGGAAGCCAACTTGCAGGGGCTTCCATATAGAAAAAAATCTGACAATCAAATAGAATAATGATGATAACTGATTAAAATGCATTAAATAAACAAGAATCCATGAGTTTATAATGATATTCAATAAAGTGCGAGAGAGAAAGGAAGCGAGAGAAGCTCTTCTGGTCAACACGGAGATAACTAGGACACTGCCCTCTCTGAAAACTGGCAATTAAAGGGAAAGATTTCAGCATTTATCCTCCCTTTCCTGTACAATAGGCTTTCTGGGGGAACCAAATAGCTCTAATTGATGAGAAAAAGCTACTTTGTATCAAAGCACTCCAGCTATTAAAAGAGGAAGAAGTGTCATGGGATGAAATGTAACACATGAAATGCAGAAAATGTGGGGAACAGGACAAGTAAATGACACATGAGAAACAAGCAGACAAATATCTTGAGCAAATCAGTGCTCAAGGATCAAGGATGTAGCTCAAAACACACGTGAGTATCACCAAACACCCTGGATAGTCTGATACTAATTTAAACAAAGCAACTACACAACTGTTTGGATATGCACCAGGTATCCAGTGACGCAAGAGAAGGACTACTGATTTTGTTGGTAATATAATAGCATTGTTGCTAGGTTTTAAAAGTCCATATTTTTTTTAGCAATGAATTCTCAAGTATGTAGGACCAAAATGATGAGAGGTCCAGGTTTGTATTAAAATATTTCACTGTCGAAAATAACAAAAAGTACAGGGAAATAATTATTGAATCAGGTAATGGGTACACATTTTATTATACTATTTTCTCTCTAGTGTTGGAGGTGTTTAAACATTTCATAATAAAATCTTCTTACAAATATTACTGTAAATGAAAAGTCTTCAAATATACATATTTATAATTAACTGCAAGTGAAAAGTTGCAATATCAAATTATTTTGGAGCAAGGACTGCTATTCAGAATCTCCCATTAGTTTCTCTTGCTCTCTCTCTCTTTCTCTCTCTCTCTCTCCCTCCCCGCCTCCCCAATAAAACCATACAACCCATATCCACATGGCTTGGAATCATTAGCCAACGAGCCGGCATAATGGGCTTACAGGGTTTGGGTTAGCTTCTTGCACTGCAGCCCTGTTAGAATGCAGGCAGCCCTCTGCTGTCCTGCTAATGGCACCCTAATTGCACACAACATTTCCCTGCATCAATAAAGACCATCACATCCAGAACACTTTGAAATAAAATAGGTAGGTAAAATGCAACAAGAAGGAAGCCCTGATATATCAACTTTAGAGCTAGTGAATGATTATAGACTTTTAGAATGGAGCATTAAGATGTCCTGTCACAAGAGATGAGTCTAACCATTTGATGGGGTGTTGCCCTCTTAATCTCAGAGTGAGGTTTGCAAGAAGGAGTATTTCTTTAAGTGCATTCACAGATGGATGAGTAGAATTCAGGCCACTCAGATGACACTGCGGTACAAATTGCTGCTGGCGGCCTGACAGAGCCCTTGTCTGTGTGCTGCACTCAGGGTGGCTGAACACATTATTGTCCAGTGTCCCCAGACTCACTGGTTAATCCTGAGACCACAGGTGATGGAAGCAGAATGAGCCCCTGCCTTCCAGGTGCACACACCTGGACTGTGAGGCTGTCTATGAGTAGAAGCCCTGGTCTGAGATTCAGGGCACCAGGGATATGCACAGACACCCAGAGGGCAAGAAGCAAAAACTGCCCCTGGGCAATGAGGTTGCAGTCATGTTTAACTTGACTAAAAAGCAGCCAGTGGACACTGCTGGCTCACTGCGGTTTAGGTTATATGTGCATGTCTGCTGCACGTATTAACTGCCTGGAGGCGACACGGCAGGAGGCGATGGCCAGGTCTGCCCCGCAGCCTGGAGAAAGAGGGGACTAAGCAATGACTTTCTGAGTGTACAACAGCCAGTGGAAGTGGCTAGGACAGTGTCAGAGCAGAGTTCAATATGTAAAAGTACAAGATAATAATTTGGGGGTAAATAATCCAAGTCATACATGGCAAGCAAAGGGCTCTCAGCCATGGCTTTCAAAGGAGGGAAGGGCAGGGAAGTCCATTTAGAGCCCAGTGCTGACAATCCCCAGAGAAACTCTAGCACCAAGAAGGCTGCCAAGTGACAATCATGTCAAGAACTAGTAACCTTCCAGGATTTCACAGGGCAACCCCCAGAACCAGAGCAAAGCTTCATGTCTTGTGTCGAAACCTTCTCCCACACACCTGACCCCACTGTCCTAGCCCTGTCACATGGTATCTTTGCTCTGCGTATACACACTTCTCCTTTGGATACTGCTATGTTTGAATGCCCCTGTCAAAATTCATGTTGAAATTTAATTGCCATTGTAATGGATTAATGCTGTCATCACGGAGTGGGTCAGTCATCACAGGGGTGGACTCTTAATAAAAGACCCATTTCTCGCTTTGTCCCTCATGCTCACTGACTCACCACATGATGCCTTCTGCCTTGGGATGACTCTCCTCAGATGCCAGCACCATGCTCTTGGGCTTCCCAGCCTCCAGAACCGTAAGCCAAATAAATTCGTTTCTTTGTAAATTACCCAGTGTGTGGTATTCTGTTATAGCAGCAGAAAATGGACTAAGACACCTTGAAAGTTAAGATCCCCCTTATTTATATTTCCTCACTGCACACAGAATAATAGTGCCTGACTTGAGTGTGCACCAGACACACATATTTTGGTTGCCTAAAACCTAGGTAACATCTAAGAAGATGCACATACATTAGATAGACACAGACAAAAACTGTGGTGCCAGGTGGCAAGAGAGGGGATAATATTTCTTTTTATAATTTTCCTAATTCTTGGTATAATCTCAATCTCTCTCTCTCTCTTATCATATACTACACACACACACACACACACACACACACACACACACACACAATTTGAAAAGTGATAGCCTTGCATGTAATTTTGGGTTCTTTCATCGGCAGTAGTGACTTGATTAGAACAGCAGGTGCAGCAGTGTTCCTTTATTTCTAGCTTTTACATTGGTAGGCCAGGGAAAGAAAAACAATTTTCATTTAATATTAAAAGATGTGTTGACGTCAAGAGAAGGGGTTCCGTGATTTAAGATCTGATGCAGAGACTCAAAGATATAATTTATTTCCTATCTTGGAGGAATGGATTCTGAAACTCCAATATTCTATCAGTCCTACCAAGAATATGGACTGTATTTCAGAAGAAAGGTCTGATGCCTTGGCTCCCACCTCAAACCCAACCAGCCCCTGCTGAGCAGTGCACCTGAGCACCTGGGCACCCAAGCACCGAGGCTGTGAGATGCTGCCCTCTCCTCCCGTCCCCTCCTCCTCAGCCAGCACCAGACAGGGCCCAGCTCCCTGCTTTTCCATCACCTGATGAATCATCTGAGTCAGCTACAGAGAGAGAGCTAAAAGCCCAATCTGGAAGGGACAGACTTGAAAGTAGTAATTATATATTTTCAATTTGAAAATTGCTTGAGATGAGAGATTCAAAATCTATTTGGGGACACATAAATAATATACTGGTAATTGGCACATTTTTACATCAGCCCTTCCATTTTAAACACTTGGGACAAGTAAGAAAAAATGCTAACAAATATAAGATCATATTTCTTGCACACATCTTGTCACATGTTTTACATGATTCATGCAATATACCTCCTCTGTCATGTTTTCAAAATAATCAAGAACCACTAATACCTCCATTGAAAAATTGATGTCCTGAACTTATTAATTGGAGCATTTTGTTCACTTCCTCTTGACGTGATCACTGATATGTTTCTGTTTGTCTTTCATCCTGCTATTTATTTTCTATGTGTTCCACCTGCCCTTAATTCCTAGTATTCTTCTTTCATGTCTTCTTTTGGATCAACTGAGTGCTCTTTAGTATTCCATTGTGTCTTCTCTATTGGCTTTTAAGATTTAGCCCTTTGTGTTCTGTTTGTTTTGTTTTGTTTTGTTTTGTAGAGACAGGGTCTCGCTATGTCACTGGGCTGGAGTACAGTGGTGTGATCATAGCGCACTGTAACCTCAAACTCTGGGCTCAAGTGATTCTTCCACCTCAGCCTCCTGAGTTGCTGAAACTACAGGTATGCATCACTACACCCAGCTAATTTCTTTTTTTGGTAGAGAAGGGGTCTCACTATGTTTCCCAGGTGGGTTTTGAACTCCCAACTCAAGCAGTCCTCCCACCTTGACCTCCCTAAGTGCTGGGATTACAGGCATGAGCCAACATGCCCAGCCTCTCTGTTATTTTTATGGTGGCTCTAGGGTTCACAGCATATATCTTTTATTAATAATTTATTGATTACTACTATGAAAGACTATCATATTACTTACATATTATATAAGAAACTTACAACAGTATACTTCCAATTACCCTCTTGTCCCCCATGCTATTGTTGTCACATATGTCATTTCCATATATGTTATAAACTATACTAAATATCATTACTTTTGCTTCAAATGGCCAATCATCTTTTAAATAAATAAATAATTGAGAAAAAAGTCTTCTACATTTACTCACAGATCTACACTGTCTAAGCTTTTCAATTCTTCCATAGACTCCACCTTCCATCTGGTATAATTTTCTTCAGCTTGTATAACTTTTAGTTTCTTGTAATGCAACTCTGCTAGTGATGAATTCTCTCACTTGTTGATTGTAAAATACCTTTAGTTCACATCAATTTTTAAAGTATATTTCCCCTGGATATAGAATTTTTTGTTGATAGGATTTATTTTTTCTCTCTCCCTCTCATCAGTGCTTACGATGTTTCCATTGCTTTCTGGTCTGCATCGTCTGTGACGAGAGTCAGCGTATTTTGACTAACATTATCCTTCCTGTATGTAATGTGTCTTTTTCCCCCCCAGATGCTTTTAAGATTTTTTCTGTATCTTTTGTTTCAGCAATTTGGCAATAATTTTCTTAGGTTTCTAGAACTGTGAGATATAAATGCCTGTTGTTTGAGCTGCCCAGCCTGTGCTCTGTTATGGCAACCTGGGCCGACTAAGATGGGGGTGCTGCTATCAAATGAGCCTGGACTGTCCCACAGGGTGGGAGCACATACTGTTCTTGGTCACAGGCTGCAGCTCCCCTTATGCAGGGCCCCCAAGTAGACGGGACACAACCCACAATTCTGAGCATATCCCCATCACCACATACCCTCTTTCCAGGGTTCTCCACGGCTCTTAGCATCCACCAGCTCTGGCTGATCTGTCCCCAACACACCGCTCCAGATCTATTTCACAACACACTCCGGGTCATTCTCCTTAGACTCGGGCTATGCTGTCCCCAGCTTAGTGCTCTGCACGCTGTTCCCTCTGCATGAAGTTCACTACCATTCCCAAATGCAGCTCACCTTGCTCAACACCTGTCGTTCCTACAGGTTACAGCACACCCTCCACCTGCCCAGGGAAGTCTCTTCCTCCTTTCCTGTAAAGCAAATCCTCCCACTGTGCACGTCCTGACCCCCTGTATGTAGCACTTACCAACATCTGCAAATATGTTTTCTGTGAATATGAAGTTAGTGCCCCCTCTTTTTCTCCCTTGCCCCACAAGGACAGGGGCCCCATGTCTCTTTTGCTCACCGCCAGCCTTGGGCACAGTAGGGGGTACACATACCTACAGTGGTGCTCAACTTATCTGCCCTGATGGACACGTTAACAAAAAGCAATAAGGACCTGACCCATCATACATGTTAGGTCACAGCTGCATGGCTCTCTTCTCAGGCCTGGGCTTAATTCTTCTGCAAGAACCTGACTAGAAGGGTTTTCTTAGTCCATTTGGGCTGTTATAATAGAATGCCATAAACTGGGTGGTAAACAACAGAAATTTATTTCTCATGGTTATAGAGACTGAGAATTGAAGATCAAGGTAAATTCA
Organism: Lepilemur ruficaudatus; assembly: GCA_963574885.1. Taxonomy (NCBI): domain Eukaryota; kingdom Metazoa; phylum Chordata; class Mammalia; order Primates; family Lepilemuridae; genus Lepilemur; species Lepilemur ruficaudatus. The sequence continues at coordinate 30,984 of CAUYRT010071857.1, forward strand.
GTATCTGGTGGTTCATAGATGCTGGTCTTCTCACTGTATCCTCCCATGGCAGAAGGGGCAAGGGATCTTCCCAAGGCCCCTTTTCTAAGGGCACTAATCCCATTCATGAGGGCTCCACCATCATGACCTAATCACCTCCCCAAAGCCCCACCTAATAATACCATCACCATAAGGAATACTATGCTCATAGGTTCATAGGTTGATAGGTGTCAACATATGAATTTTGGGGGGGACACAAATATCCAGACTTTAGCAGTACTCCTAAGGAAAAACAAAAGCAGGAACTTTTTAACCAAACAACTGTACAGCTCTGCCTTTCACAAGGGGAGTTGCATAACCATCGCGTATTCAGACATAGAGGGGGTGACCACCTGCTGAGGAGTGGTCAAGAGCTTCAGCTTGATAAATGTGAGGCCCCTTTAAATTCTTATACCACACGAACACATTCTCAACTCCAGGTGCTCTCCCATGGCATTAAATGGTTTTTGGTACCAAGTCATTTATTAGGAGATGTCTATTTGTCAGTAATTTTTAACTGAGGTTCTTTAGAAAAGCTCTCAGTGAACACTTAAATAGCATTATCATCAAGGTGCTGTTATTTCCATAAAGAAAAGGGGATACACTGAGTCACCTGCGCATGGCCACACAGCTGGTGTTAGTGTGAGATTCGGGTCCAGGTTCATCCATCTCCCTTGATCTTCTACTAAACACCTGGCTGATACACTCCCTGCTGCACTGTGTAGAGCGAACACGACAGGGAAGGCATCTTTATCGAACATCTCCGCACCTTGCTGCGACGGGGTGCATCTGCCTCTTCCCTGCTGACTCCTGCAGCCAGTGGCAGCATTGCCGGGGGGCGGGGGCAGTGTCACTCTGTCCTCCAGTGTCAGAAGTGTCTGTTGTGGACCTCACCAGCTTGAGTGCCGAGGAGAGGCCTGCAGAGCGGAAGGCCCGGCAGGAACGAGGGCCTAGGAGGTAGAGCAGCTGTTGCCTTTGCTTTGTGTTTCCTCTGGGGCACTCCAGTTGGGCACCCTTGAGAGGGATCTGATTTCTAAGCTTCAAGTTAGAGTAGGTGGTAGGGATTTACTTTTCTAAAAATCGAATTTGTTTTAGCTTCTGGCGACTAAGGATGTAGCCTCACACTGAGCTGCACGAGCACATGAACAGCGCTGCAGTGTGCTGTGATCCAAGCTAAGCAGGGCCCAGCCAGACGTCTTGGTTTTGATTTTGGTTTTTGCACTCTGGACACGCTGTCTGTAAATGGGGATGACAATGTCCACCCTGCCTTTCTCATGAGAGCTACAATCAGATGAGTTCAGGGAGAAAAAACAATTTTCAAATTGTCAAGTGCTCCAAAGGACAAAGGACAAATGTGTATCTTACTCTAGCAGATACAGAAAGAGGGGAAAGGAATCCCAGAGCCCATGATAGTGGAGGCAGCCCAGAGGCTGAGCTGTGGGGTGTGCAGGACTGGGGACACTGAGATGAGAAGACAGCCCCTGCTCTACACGAGCTCACAGTCCAGAGGCCTGGAGAGAGAGGTGGGCCGTTTAAGAAGTACTTATTCAGAAAAGCTGAGCAAAATTAGTGCAGGTCACACTGAGCTAGAGAGTAAACCCAGAGAGAAGGAGGCTCCATGTCACTTGGATTTTCAGGAAAGAGTCTGGCTGCAGCCTCAAGTCCCCGGAGGTAAAATGGGAGTGGGTTTCAAGCCAGAAGAGGCATCCTATCATCTCTCAAAAAAAAAAATATGCTAAGAAACATGGTGCTTTGTCTTTTCTTTGAGACATGCACCCTGCAGTATAATGGACTCGTTTGCTGCACAGGGTAAAATTGTAATTTTGTTTACATAATCTATTTGTAATAATATGTTGAGTGGCTTCATTCTGCAGGAAGCAGCAGGAGCTATTGCTTTGCCACTCCAACGCCAGTTCCTTGCAGGATGCTGGGACATTGCAGATGTGCCCAGTGCTGGCGGGTGCAGTGGGATGGGTGGGCTGTGGGTCTGAGAGCCCATGGGTGTCACCCCACACAGTGCCCCCACGCATGGGCCCAGCCAGGGGAGCAGGCAGGCGCCACCCTGCAAGACCTCTTTTACCCAAGAGGCTCTCCTGACACAAGTCCTCATGCCAGCAAGTGGGAGACAGAAATGTCTTTACTCTTCCTTCAAAATAACAAATGGCTCTAAAACTCAAAGTAGAGGGTGTTGTCCATGTTAAGGCATTTCTTCAGGTTTTTGTAAAGAGCAAAAGCAATAATAAAATGGAATTAATTGTGATATTCTGTTTGCAGTCAGATGAGGAAGAAAAACTAAGGTGTTAAGAGAAAAGAAGAATACATTTCATTTTGTACTTTTTCCCTCTGTTATATCTGAGTATTAGTTGAGAAAGTTCACGACATCATATGTAGATACCTATGAATGCATTTTCCATTGAACATCCTTCTGGAAGGTGCATCCGTCTGTTTACCACTCTGTAACGTGAAATTTGTTCTGGAAGCTTCCCATTGCCTAAGGACATAACCAGAACCACTGAGAAAGGCTCAGAAAGGCCTCTGTGTCCCTTTCCTGCTTTCCACTCCACCCCACACTCCTGGTACCTTGCAATTCCCCACTTGGTAGCTTTGCTTGTCCTCTTACATTTTCCCCAACTTGGACCAATGCTGTGTCCACCCCCCCTAGAAAATAGCCTTTCCTCCAGTACCGAGGCTGCCTTTCTCTCCTCTGGGGCTGGCGACCACCTTCTCCTTTGTGGCAGGTATGACAGGTGCCCCAGACAGGTGCCATCTCACTGCCCTGAGCATCATGCTCAGCTGATTAAGGATGTGCATGGTGTGTGCATTGTTTGGGGAAAGAACTGGAGTGAAGGAGGGGGCACGGGAGAGTGGGAGTGCTGGGACACACATTGAAAAGAGAAAGCAAGCAGGAAGCACGCACGTGGGGACAGAGGAGGAACAGCCGAGGAACTTAGGATATTTAACACTGGGGAAGATAATTCTTCCAAGAACACAGAGCTATTTTCAAATATTTGCAGAGTTTTAAGGTGGATTAAGCATGACAAGAACTAGAACCTGGACAGGTCAGTGGAAACAGTGAGGACCTTTTAACACAGAGAATTTTCCAGTATTTCAATGACCAAAGTTGTGGCCTGAAAAGGAGGCTCCTGTGAGGGAGGTCGCTGTGCTTGGTGGGGATCAGCTCTCGGTGGGGAGCTGGGGCCAGTGATTGGGAACACCAGTTACGTGACTTCGCAGGCACTGAATGCTGAGAGCCTGATCGTAGATAAACACCAGCAGTCAAAGTGTACTTTGATAGGAAGCCCAATTCCATCGCCGCATGTCAGACAAAAGGGAAAGAAAATGATCTAAAAGAGACTAACCAGCCCCTAATGACTGAGATCAACTACCATTAGCTCCTGGTATGTCAAATTCTAAATTCTATTTTTTTTCAAATGTTGCTTATAAAAATATTTAGAAGTGCTTTTGCCACCCTGGACGCCTTGGAGAAAACTTATATGAACAGTTTGAAGAAAGTTCTGATCCAAGATTGGTCACTGATCCCCTTTTGGAACTGTATTTCTAAATACTTCAAGAGCAACACCAAACTGATATGAAGGACATCACTTTCCATTCAGAGGAGGATGCCCAGATGTGTTAATATCACTTCCTTACTTTGCAGGGAGCTGAGGAACGTGTGCATGTTATGATGCAAAGACTACCTTTCACAACAGCAGTAAACACAATACTTGATATCTCATGTTTAAACTAAAATTATATCACTAATGAGATATTACCACCGAAAAACGTTCAACATAAATCTAATCACAATAGAGCAATAGATATTCCAGAATGTGGGATATTCTGCCACTCTACCAGCTAACTGGCCTAGAATCTTCAAAAAAGTAAATGCCATGACAAATGCAACAAATCACACAGGAGGGTGCCCATCTAGACCAAAAGAGGCTGAAAAGATATAATAAATAAATGTCAAGGGAGAATCTTTGATTCCTGAATCAAACTAACACAGTTATGAAAGATGTTTCAGATGCAATTGGGATACGAGTTGTAGTATTGGCATTTGGTATTAATATTAATCCTAATGTACCAATACTAATATTAATTAATATTAATGTTAGTAGTAGTGGTAGTATTTTGGACTGTAGATTAGATAATAAATGATAACCTTAATTTATGGGCATTGTGACTACGTAGGAGGATGTCTTCATTCCTAGGCGGTGTGTGTGAAATATTCAGAGTTGACATACTGTGAGGTCTGAAATTTATTTTCAAAGGATTAGCAAAAGAAAAGTGTGTGTGTGTGTGTGTCTGGAGAGACAGAAAAAGCAGATGTGGCAAAGGATGACAATCAGTTCATCTAGGTGAAGGGTAAATAGGTGTCTATTGTACTATTTTTTTCAGGTTTTCTTTACATTTGAAAATTTCCAAAATTAAAATTGGAGAATAAGAGAGTGAGAAACAAGGAAGGGCGTGTGGATGTGGCTGCCACTCGAAGGAGGTCATGTTGCCTTTAGAGACAGGGGAGAGGTGTGTTTAAGCAGAAGGCCTTCCTTAGAGAATGGAAAGTAGACTCACGTTCAGGCAGGGTGGAGCAGGAGGCAGCTTTACTTTTCCTTTAAGTCTTTTAGTATTATTTAAGTCTTTAAAACTATAAAAATTAAATTACTTTGATGAATATAAATTTTAAAGTAGAAGGGGGAGGAAGAAGCAGAAGGAGGGCAGGGGAAGGGGGAGGGAAATAGAAAGGAAAGTCCTTGGTAGGTGCCATGAGCAAAGTGAGAAGTTCAGAGAGAAAACCTCATGTGACATCATTTCTAAAATGGTCTTTTATTGATGAAGTAAAGCACTTTGGTGGGAACAGGTGGGCAGTGTGTGTGGAGGAGGAACAGGTGGGTTATAAAGACACTGCCTTTCAAATCAGGGAGAAATGAAAGACCATTCTCCAAATAAATAAAGATTCAGGTGGTATTTCTCCACATGAAAAATTTCAGCTGTAAAATGTTTTCATCTAATAAAGGAGGTATTTCCCAAATGGCATGGTTTATCGGGTAAATAATGGAGGGTTTATTTTCCTTTTTTTCATATCTGACAAGAATGCCATTTACTTGTTATTAAATTTTTAATTAAGATAAACAGTGGTTTATTTTAACCCCTAGCACATTATTTGAAAGGAAACTCAGCCCAGGTCCACAGTTAGGATAAAATAATGTATCACACTCAGATAGAAATCTTATGGAAGGATTGTGGAAAATGGCGGAATAGGAGTGCCCTCCTGGCTCTCTGCTCTCAGAGTTGGAGGTGAAATAGGCAGTCCACTGCACGCGAGTGAACTCCACTTCTACAGGACCAGCTCTGCCGATCTACAGAGAACCGGCGTGGGACACAGGACCTCAGTGGAAAACAGAGGTGAATCGGAAAACTTCTCGCGAAGTAGAGAGACTGTCAGGTGCCTTAGAGAGGGAGCCCGGTTCCCGCGCCTGCCGGCCAGCGTCTGTACTGGGGTGTTTTGATTCC
>CAUYRT010071861.1:0-18559 GCA_963574885.1 Lepilemur ruficaudatus
GGGGGTAGGAAATCCTCTAAAACTGATTTATGTGAATAGCTGTACAACTTGGTAAATTTACTAATAACCATTTAATTGTACACTTAAAATGGAGTAAAGACATGATATGTAAATTACACTTCAATAAAGAAAAAAAAAAGAATTTTAAGAGGGCTGCAGGAGAACATTAAACCGAGCACAGGATCCTTTTGAGTACAGAAGACTGTGGGACTACACAGGTCACGTGGCCCTGAAACCAGCCATGCAGATGAGGAAACCTTAGTCCAAAATATGGAAAAGAGAAGAATTCTATGACGTTTGAAGGGCGCCCAAAACTAAGAGTAAAGAGGTCCAATAAGTAGATAGGTCTCAGGGGCGTAATGAGGGAAACTGGGGAATGCACGAGTGGCTACACGGCAGGTCAGCACCTCCCTCCCTTCTGCTCATGCTGAAATTAGTTGACTTCTGGACTAAAGCAACACATGCAGGAAATGGTGCTGCAGAGACAGAGGAACGCTCCAGGTTGGTAGCATTTACAAAGAGGATGAAGTGTCCACAGACTGAATAGACACACCACCCGCACACCCACTTCAGTGGCACAAACCAACCCTCCCTCACAATAACTGAAGGAAAATTCTTCTCATCAGAAGTTTCTCTAATTCTCAAATGGGAACACAGAAGTTTAAACACCAGCATGAAATGGACTCACAAGCAACAATCAAATATTTGAAGAAAACTAACAAAGTGAAAGGAAGAAACAAACTCTGCAAACAGAAGAGATAAAATCCAAGAAAAAACAGAAGTCATTTTTAAAATTAGTATAAGTAATATTCGCAGATAAACATAAGGGAACATCTCATCTAAAAATATAAATAAAATAAGTGTTTATGGAATTAAAACAACAACAGATCTTGAGTTTTAAAAGTATAGGCAGTGGCTTGCTTTTTCAGTCCATTAAGAGAATATTTTGATAGGTGTTTCTAGTTTTAATGTATTATAATTTATCAATCTTTCCCTTTATGATTGGTGATTTGTGCATTGTGTTTTAACAAATCTTTGCTTATACTTAAGGTCATAAAGATACTTGTATATGTTATCTTGTAGATGCCTTATTCTTCACCCTTCACGTTTATAACTATAGTCCACCTGGAATTGCTATTGTGTATTGAGTAGGCTGGGGGTGAGGGTGAGGGTCCAGGGTTTTTTTATTTTCTCCCATACAGATATTAAATTGACCCAGCACTATTTACTGAAAGGACTGCTCTGCCCTCACTGCTCCAAAGTGCTCCTGTGTTACATGTCCTTCATATATGAGTCTGTTTCTGGGTTTTTTGTTTATGCTTTGGAAAATATCAGTATCTTAATTGTTCTAACTACATATTAAGCCTTGATATTCAGTAAAGTAAATCCACCAACTTTCTTTAAGGTTATCGTGGCTATTTTTGGCCCTCTGAGTCTCCATACAAATTTTAGAATAAGCTTTTTAATGTCCACAAAGTAAAACTACTGAGATTTTGATTGGAATTGCATTAAATCTATAGATCAAGTCAAAGGGAATTGAAATCTTTAAAATGCTGATTCTTTCCATCAATGAATATGTACAACCTTCCATTTATTTAAATCATCTATAAGTCTCTCATAAATGTTTTGTACTTTTCATCCCTGAGGATTTGTCAAAGTATTTGATACTTTTTGATGCAATTTATAAATGGCATTTTTAATTTTTTTAATTTTTAAATTTTATGTTCTTTGTTCTTAGTATATAGAAGTAAAATTGATTTTTATATTAACCATTTTTTAGATGTTTAGGGTTTTCTATATACAGAAAAATATCATCTGCTGATAATGACAGTTTTATTTCTTCTCTTCCAATCATGCTTTTTTGTTTTTTATTTTTTAACTTTATTGCCCTGGCTAGAACTGTAGTACAATGTTGAAGAGAAGTGGTGAATGCAAACATTCTTGTCTCATCCCTGATCCCAAACATTTCATGTTATGTGCCTAAGTCAACTTTAGTAAATTATGTTATATAGTTTTTCAAAATAGCTGCATAATTTTACACTTCCAACAGCAGTATGGAATCTACATCTAGACTTCTAATGGTCTGTTTTCATATTTTATTCCTTCTCCCTTTCATTTCAGAATTCAACCACTGAAAGTAAAAAGCCCAAAACTAGTATAAATGGTTGCTTTTCTGAGAATTAAATGAGAATGGAGAGGTTTAAGGAGAGGAGTGAGGTTGGGCAGAAAGTGGGATCCAGGAAGAGTTATTTGGTTTACTACATATTCTTTTGCATTTTTACATTCTTTATATTGTGTGTATATTCTTGTGTATTATTTCTGTTTTAATTTCCCTAGGAAAAGAAACAGTGAGGAAAGATAGAAAGATAAAATGAAAATAGTATTTAAAGTGAACAAATATGAAAACACTAAAATTATTTAAATATATATGAACAAAAATGCATTTTTATTTTTGACTGGACATTAGCCGTCAGCTAATGACACAGAAAGGCCAAGTGCAGGGGATTTACCACACAGATTTGGTCATTATCTCATCCTCCAAACATCCTCACAGTCTCGGAGCCTTTCCTTCACTCCAGAGAGATCCGTGCCAAGACAACATATTAACATGAAGGGGATTAGATCTTCACAAAGTTAGACTTCATTTGAAGTGTTTCTATTACCTTAGACTTTCTACAAAATATTTACATATCAAAATAAGGAATTTATAACATTAAATAAACCTCTGGATCTGAATGTTCATTTAAAAATTTTTATTTTCTTTCTAAATAAAATTTCATACAGATTCCACTGAGAAAATCTACATTTTATATTTCTTTTCCTGCCTATTTTGAAGAATGAAAATAATGAGAATCTGAAAAACAAAGAGTATTTAATCTTAAAACTGTATTTAAACAAAATCCTATGCAGGTCTCCTGCGAATTTCACTAGTTCTGAAGCACTATTCCATAACACAAAGATTTTACTCAGGTATATTAGAGAGCTTACCTGCTGACAAGCTATTGATTCTGTCTTATCAGTATTGCTTTCTTTGGTGGAACAAAAAGAAAATTGCATATTTCCCTTTCTAAGTTCAGTTCTTCTTACAAGTTTTGCTTGCTTTTCTCTTCCATGGCAACACTTCTCTTTTAAAGAGTGCCAAGCTCTTAGCGCACTCACCACCAAGCTAAATGCAATGGTGGAGAAAACAGCATTTGAGTTGTATTCTCTGCCTCCTCATCGGGAGGAACTGGATTGAGGACTCGCCTTCTGGCTCAGGGGGACACTGAGTGTGTCCTCTTAATGAAATTCTATTTTAAGCCATCTCTTCCCACACTAGTGAGCTCTTGTCCTATTTTTAAATGACTCCATGTTGCATTACGATAGAGCATGATATTTCACACACGGATTGAAGAAAGAGAACACAACTGGGCTGCAGAAGATATGGCTTCAATCCTGGTTAATTTCTACTCATCAAGCTAGATGACAAAGGTTAAGGTACAACTTCTTGAGGCCTCTGTTTTCTCACCTGGAAATGAGGCATTTGCAATAAATGACCATTAAGGGCTTTTCCAGTTCTCACAAGCTATATAAAGCTTAAAAATGGAACAATTCTATTAATTTCTTAATAGTTCAGCCAGAAATTGTATATGAAGGAGAAATAAAGTGGTTTTAAATTTTTTATTTACATTGGAACTGAATAAAATAGGTAGGTGTGAACATTAATTCTTATCAGTGATATATTTTGTGATATCTTTTGTTCAAAGGACCAGTTTGAATGGATGCCAACAGTTTGTTTTTTCATCCTCACTCCAGGGCTTCTGACGCCATTTTTAACTGCTAGAAATATGGGAAGGAACAAAGACGTTAGCAATTGATTCCAAACTGGGCTTGTAAAACTCTAGAGTCTTACAAAGCCCTCAGAGGGTCTGCAAAAGTTTTATTTGAATTTCACTTTTTAAAATATATATTGTATATTTTATATATACAATGTGTATATATCTTTATTCAGACATATTATATATAGTCATCCAACAAATATTCATGGAGTGCTTATTATATGTGTAGAATAGTTCTAGGGACCCAAGATTCAGGAATGAACAGAAACAGACAAAAATCCCTGCCCTCCCCCAGGAAATTTACATTCTAGTAGAGGTAGCAAAATAAGTAAGTTATATAGTAAATTTAAATTCTATAAAGGCAATGGAGGAAAATTAAACAGGAACTGCAAAATAAATCAAATGGTTAGAATAGGTCTGTCTGAGAAGGTGGCAGTTTAGTGAGACTCAAAGGATGTCAGGAGCAAGACAAAGGGATAGCTAGTGCAAAGCCCCCTGCATCAGGAGAGTGAGGGAGCAGCCAGGCTACCAGCACCACTCAGTAAAGGGGGAGACAGAAAGAGATGAGGCCGGAGAAAGAATGGATGCCTGCAGGTCATAAAAGGTCTTTGGCTTTTAACACCTAGGAAATCTGTAATGCTTTGATTAGTGCTGCCTGGTACAGTAGTTTTATATGGAGCTTTCCTGTATTCTCTTTTATTTCCATTTGAATATGGCACTGAACAAGGAGATTATACTTCTGCACTAATCTTATTCAAAATCAGGCTCATTGAAGCAAAAACTGTGCATTTTTATGACAAAGAATATGGGTTAAGTTAAATGACGTGCCAGGCCAGGCTTAGGTATATCTGCTTATGTCACTTTTCCACCAACAAGCAAATTCATAATATACATTGAAATTATATTATAACTAGCTCTACCCATCATTTTAGATTATGGTTACTTCTAATCCAAGTGACATTTATTCATAAGGAATGCAAGCTATTTTTGAAATAATTGTTATCCTATGAAACTTCAAATGGAAAATGTCACTTATATCCCTTTCAAGTTTACAATGTAGTTCATTAAAAACATCCTGAGATTGCACAGTAAGCTGCTATCTTTTACAACTATTTATCTAAATCACTATATTCTTCACAGCGAACAACCAAACAAAATTCAACTGTAAGTTGGGTGTTTGGACAAGTATAACTGCAAATTCCATCTAGGAACCCCATATAGAATTCTTACCTTCATTAGAACAGGCTTGTGCTTACTGGTAATCCTGGTTCTTCATAAAAAAAAAAAAAAAAACGCTTGTGGAACTCACAATTTGAATTATTAGTAAGCAAGTGACATAAGATTGAAATTAAAAAATAAATTTATATTAATAAAACTTTCACTTTATCTGATCGACCTACATGAATTTTGCAGAGTCAAAGTTTTTTGCCTAAGTAAGAAATGGATGGAAGGTGATCCTGTAGAAATCATAAGTGTAAGCAGGTAAAGAAGTATATACTCTCCTTTTATGTTCTCATTTATTCATTCCCACATGTGAAGAGGAAAATTGGTTCTTGTGAAAAAAAAAATATGTAAGTGTCCATTCTATTTCCAAAGTGGAAGAAAACTCAATGTTCTATAACAAATGAGACTATGAGACTTTTCCTGACATATATTCTCACAACAAACACGTAAAAATATTTAGAATAGGAAATTTGCCTTCTCACAATAAACCATCTGCTCCTATTCTTCTCCAACACCTAATCCCAGATTTACCAACCTCAAATCATTTCTTTCACTATGGTCTTTAATCTCTGCTTCCATGAAAATCTCCAGCAATTGTATTCCCATTCGTTATTTTTTTCAATGAAGCCTATTTAGCAACAATTTCCACATGTGTCCAGTTAATAATCCCCAATCAATTTTGCATGTGTATTATAACGTACTTTTAATTAATTTATTTTTAAATCCGAGGACTAAGCAAGGTCAGTAAACTTACTCTGTAAATGGCTAGATAATAAATATTTCAGTCTTTACCGCCCAAATAAGGTCTCTGTCAAAACTCAACTCTGTTGTAGCACAAAATTAGCCATAGACAATTCATAAATGAATAGACATGGCAGTACAACTCCATTTACAAAAACACATGGCAGCCTAGATCTGAACCATGGGCTATACCTTGCAAGCCCATGGTCTGTAGTAAATGACTTATAATAACAACTAGACATTATACCTTTATAGAGGATGCTGTGCTGTCCACTTAGATTTTCCTTTTTGGACTGAAGGAATCTTTCCTACAGCTGTTGTTGTCAGCTGCCTTTGGGAATTGTCTTCGCTGAAGGGAGATGCCTTGTCCAGGGTCATGTTCCCTTCCCAAGGGTGGCCTACATCAAATGACTGGTTGTTAGGGTAAAGGGGAGAGCATGTTTGAAGCATATGAAGACACTGCCCCCCTGCCTCAAATGGGGACAACTCTGAAGAGTCAACGCAGCTCCCAAGCTCCCCATGGGACCAGCGGAAGGCTTGTGGACCTGCACCACAATCTCCCTTCTCCCTTGAGTCCCTCTCGCCACAGGTGTTAATCCTGAGAGCACCACCTACTAAACTTTCTGCATACTGGTCTCTGTGTCAGAATCTGCTTCCTAGGAAACATGATCTGTACCAGATCCCTTGGTTATTACCACTTTGTATGCTGCTAGACTCAAATCTATGTCTTCCCCTATACTCTAACCAATGTCTATTACCACAAAATAGGGTGGCACATTTTTTTAACCATGCTAGCTAGCCAGAGAACTATTGAAACAATAAAAGTTTTGCAGCAATTGTTTTCTAGCATTGTCTGTGAAATAATAAAAATTATAAACCTGATTCAAAGTCTACTCAAACATAAATTTGTTTTCAATATGCTGTAGCTTTACTCCTATGTCGACTTACATACAGTCCTTAACATAAATATGTGGTACTTATTAGGGAAGAAGGGAGACAAATGGAAAGTAGCAATTATAATACATGCTCTGCTCACTGGCTTTTTAAAGAATGGGCCCCCAAATCATTATAAGGAGGAAGATTAAACTTCATTGAGTATTGAAAAAGAATGGCTCTAATCATGGTCAACTTGAAAAAGTAAAATTTGAGCAAGTCAATAATAGAAGGTCGGGATGGGTACAAACTCCAAAACTTAGACAACTCCTGTATATCAGTGAGCTAATAGAAAACATAAAAGCTATACTTAGACAATCAGCTGGCAATCAGTGATACAGTAATTGACACAGAAAAAGATCATCCATTAATGTTAAAATCATTGGTTGAAAGATTGTTGGGAAACAGGATACTCATCTTAATTCCATGATAACAAAGAATTCTCCCATAGAGTACTTACAAATTTATAAAAAAGAAACAGTATCTTTATTAGTGAAAAATCTGTCATAAACTACCTTAACCAAGTGATTGAGCTTAGTCTTATGTGCCTCTAGATATGACAAAATGGGAACTATACAATGCCACCTATGTAGTATTCTTGTCAAAAAAAATGTTATAATCGAATCATGAGGAAACAATCATAAAAGTCTAAACTGTGGGACATTTGGCAAGACAATTGGCAAGACAATTGGACTAGACTCTTCAAAATGTTTCTGTCATCACAGACAAAAAAGTGGTTCTAAATTAAAGAAGACTAAAGAAACTAAAGAAGACTAAAAAGCTATCACAGTCAAATGTAATACGAGAACCTCGATTGGGTTTAAAAAACTTTCATTTGTGGGACAATTTATCACAATTTAGGGAACATTTGGGGAACAATTGAAAAATTTTAATAGGCACTCTATTATATTTTATTGCATATTGTGTCACTTTTTAAATTCTTAGGAGTAAAAATGATATTGTGGTAATGTAAGAAAATGTCTTTATTCTTAAGCGATAAGTACTGAAGCATTAAGAGGTGGAGTGACACAACGTTGCAGTTTACTTTCAAATGGCTCAAGAAAAAAAGGAAATTGGAGAGGATCTGTATTATGCAGATAGATAGATAATAGGAAGGTAGGTAGACAGCATACAAATGTTATAAAATATTAACATTTGGAGAATCTAGGTGAAGGGTATGTGGGTGTTCACTGTGCTATTCTTTCAAGGTCTCCACAGGCTTGGAATTTTTCAAAACAAAAGCTAGAAAAAACAAAAGAGAGAGACTAGTGTCACTAAATGAAGTGGCTTGAATATTCCTGACCTCAGAGTCACTTCCCACATCAGGGGGACATTCGCCCATGCTTTTCACCACATGAAGTCAAGTAGCAGTGTTAGAGTTTCAAGAATGCCCTAAGTCAGACTGTAGAATGGCTGTAGACTAATCAGTTAGCCTCATCAAACCTCAGTCTAGTGAATTTTATTGCCTTGATTCACTTACAAAAATGCCTAAACAAAAACTGTTAGCTTCTCTACCCAAGCATAAGAAAGAGCTCTGGAGCACGTGGAATTTAGCACCAAAAGAATTATAAACTGATATTTGCACAGATGTTTATTTACTCTCCCAAACAAAAACATTTGCCTTTTGTAACAAGATTCTTTGAATTCACAGAATAGCATAGCTGATCCTGCAAATTTTGTGTTTGGGGTCTAGGGGTGAGACAAATATACATTTTGGAATCCTAAATCATGGCCTCCAGGAAATAGAGGGCCTTGACTTTCTACCTTGAGAGTTGAAGGAGAAGGTTTCAAATATTGTGCAAGTCTCAACTTCTGAAAGTTCAGCACAAAAGGAACATTGATATTTACAATAGGACTCTGGCATTCAATTCTAACCTTTCCTACAGTGCCAGACCTATCCCTAAGTGTTCCTGGCTCTCTAGTAGCATTTTAGCTGAACTGTGATTAGTCATGGGGTCATGAAGGAGAGCAATACCAGAAACCAAATGGAGCAGGCATTCACCTCAACTGTCATATGTAAGGCTGAGATAACCAGTGAAACTACTGAACAGTTGAAAAGCACCTGGCTCCTCTCACCCGTGAAACAAATTTTAAAATATGAAGATCAAGGACTGCTAGAGATAACAAACACCAAAGAACTGAAACCTCTTAACAGCAGGTGGTATCAGCAGGGCTTGTCTTTTGAAAAATATGTTAGATCCTTTTAGGACTATGTGTAACACTTCTGATTCCTATGGTGATGCTGATAATACTTTGTCAATCACTGTGATATCTGGACCTACATTATATAGTTTTAAAAGTTCCTTGAAATTTTTGAAGGTTAAATTTCTTTCTCCTCTAAATTGCTTAGTGTCAATTGTAGTTGTGATAATTGGAAGAGAAAAATACTCAATCTGTGAGAAATACCGCTAACCAACATTTCTTGTTTCTTCCAAGTCTCAGAGAAAGAGAAGAAGCCATAAACTGTAAGGCCGTTACAACAGCCCCCGATACTAATCAAAGTACGTGTCTTCAGAGTGGAAGAGACTAAGTAATTCATTAGTCTTCAGGGCTATGCCCAGACGGTCACTTAGGAAATGCCACTCACTGCAGTATTTTCCAGTCTTAAGGATGGCAGTTTATTTGTCTGGTCCTTCCTTAATTAATTTGTTTCTTAGGAAAGGGCATTTTCTAATAAAATTTTGTGGAAACATTTCCACGAGTCCAAGGCAGGCATAAACCACAAATCCTTCCACATGCCTCTTTACCAAAAGCTATTTGTCATAGTGTTAGACTAACCATCAACCACAAATTTTATGATTGGCAGAGTGGAAAAGATGGGCTTTCTGTTTTTCTCTTCTACTGGCTTTTGAACTTTGTAAATAGTAAAGAGAATGTTGCTAAGTTATGAAATAAAACAACTGAACTTTTCCAGGTGCATAGAATTCCAGAAATAACGTTAGACCATTTCTTTGAAATTTAGATTGGTCACTATATAGACATTTATATACCACACTCCGAACCTTTGCAGGTCTGTCTTCTGCAGCAGGGTTATGTGCTATCGGCCTGACAGGAGGAATCCTTCCTCCCCGGTTCTAATCTCATTGCTCTTTAAGGCAACATCACTGTTGATTAGAAAGGAGATCTTCTCCACGTGCTTCAACATTTACAAACTTACTGTGTGATTCCAGTGCCACTCTCAAGAAGTTATTCTCAATGAATTTGTAAAGAGTATTCTGTTGTAAGAGCAGTTATTCTTCAGAATAAGAAATACATTATGTATTTAACACTCTGCAAGACCTATGTTGAAAAAATCATTTTAGTACATTATGAAAAAAAGAATTTTAGAAAAATGAAGTATTTCTACCACTGATACAATTCCAAAAGGAAGAGTAGTTTTCATTTATACTATTAAATCAGAAGAATATCAAATTGTTTATTATTAATATTAGCCTATGTGGTTTCAGTTTATAAGAGGCCATAAGCACGTTTGTTTGATTTTCTTTACACGAGGCTGACACTATGTTTTGTCTGGTTTCAGGTCATAATAATAATAAGAGGAAGAATAGCACATGTTAATTGAGCCCTTGAGGACTGCCATATCTCTATTATCTTCATATAATCCTTGTATCAACCTTCTCCAATAGGATCCATTACTATTCCAACTTTGCAAATGAGGAAACCAAATTCTCATCCAGAATTTAGCGCAGTGACCAAACAAGGATGGTAGGAAAGCTTGTCTGACTGACTAGTAGTCCCTGAGCTCTTACTTACTGCACCAATCATGTACCACAGCCAACCTGGTCTCCTCAATTTCACATTTTCTCACACCTCATACAAGTTTATAGTTAACTCAGTGTGTTTCCAGAAGAAAATCATTTCAAGTTCACCAAATGCTACACTTAGATACTTCTCAATTCCCAAATTTCCTTTTACAAAACTGCATTATCATATGTACTACAGACCTCTTGTGGACAAATAGATTAAAGAGGTGAGTTTCTTCACTGCCTGTATCAATTTAGCTAATGTGATAAACAAAAAGTGACCCCAAGGGCTGCTTAGTCAGAGAACTAAAGCAAAAATTCAAGTAAAACAAGGGACTCCTGCCTAAATCACTGGGAGAACAGCTCTGATTAGATTCTTGGTAAGTTCATCAGCGAGCAGTGTTGATAACTTCACCCTACGTGGGGATGCTTTGCTTTCTCGCAAAAGTATGTACATGAAAGAGGTGTACTGCTGGGTGGGGTAGGCTGTTCTTATTCCATTTCTTAAAGGTATACATGCATATAGATAATTTTCTTTACACCTAGTACATAGAAAGAGCTCAAGACCATTTATTCAATTCACAAGTGAAAAAATTATCTCATTACCAATTTCTTCAAATATGATGAAATAAGAAAACAATTCCTCAAAATTTTAAAAATCTAAAACAGTACTTAACTTCTCACTAATAACATGATCGTATCATTTCTAATTTAAGATGATTTATTTTATATCCTCAAGTTCTTTTGCAGAATCGTGTTTCTCTCATGAAAGAGAAAACATTCTATCCAGGAGATGGGGGTGAATAATGGTTGGATTAGATTTGGGAGAAGCAAAGAAATTCATCAAATAATATAATTAAATTAGTATATAGCAATCATTAAGTGCTTAGTATGCGCCAGGCATTGTCCTAAATATGTGGCATGTTTTACATTATTTAAGCTAGGTACAGGTTGCTGTGCAGAAAACAAATGACAAAGGGTGAAGACATGGAAAAAGAAAGACTAGAGCACCAAAGGATAACAGTAAAAGGGTAAGCAAGGGCCTAAAGAGGATCACAGATGGACATTGGGAGGGACATAGTCAAACAACTGTGAATGAGAAAGGAGAATGAAAAGAGGATACAGGGAGAGAGAGAGCTGCACTGCTCACCTACTAGATTGGCTGCTGTACACACATTGCTTCATTTTATCCCCACACTGTCCTTATGAGGAAGGTTTCATAATCCTGACTTTGTCAAACAAGAAACAGGTTGTCAAAGCTTGTGTCTTAAACAAGATTACATAACTAGTAAGTGGTAAAGTCAGAATTTAGATCTAGAGCTCTGTCTGGTGCTGAAGCCCACTGTTGAGTTTGATACACAAGGTTTTTAACAGGGCTAAACCCTAGTACACGTCCATGACTTGGTAACTTTTCCTGGTCTCACTTATTATGATAGCGGGGGAAAAAGCATTAATTTAATCACATGTTATAATCTACACACATGTATATTTACCCACTTGGAGTACAAATTAGCACACAAATTCCAAATAACACAGATAAGAAATGATCAATTACAGCACTTTCCAGAAATGTAGTTTGCACTTCTTTTTAATTAAGCCTAATCATTGAATGATTTATATGGAAAACAAGAGTTGAGGAGTAACCATGTATATGGTACCCAGTTTTTCATTCAATAGAAAAGAAAGTGTCTAGAAACAAAGTTCTGAGGCCTCTGTACATACCTGGGCTCTGTTAGAATTTCATTTTTCTATGACACAGTCCAGATCCTACTCAATTCATTGTGAGTTCACCGTAGATATGTTTCACCAGCACAATGAAGCATACTATGGTATTTCAAAACCACAGGCTGTAAACATTACTATTACATAGCCTTTTGTTCACACAACGGATAATCAAGATAAATGCTATGGATTTTCTCAAATTTATCTTCTTCACTTTCTACAGGAGCAGAC
Source organism: Lepilemur ruficaudatus (assembly GCA_963574885.1). Lineage (NCBI taxonomy): Eukaryota > Metazoa > Chordata > Mammalia > Primates > Lepilemuridae > Lepilemur > Lepilemur ruficaudatus. The sequence goes on from CAUYRT010071861.1 coordinate 12,413, forward strand.
TGATCAGGTAGAGACACCTCTAAGCATGTATGTAACTAATTTAGGACCTTTCAGGCAGCCACAATCTTGATTAGCAGGTGCCAAATTAGACTATTCCACAGTAAGAAACATTTTGCCCAGAGGAGTATTCTGACAGCTTTCTGGTCTCGCAATTTCAGTGTAAGGTTGGCAAGTTGGCTGAAAGTGCAAGTCATTTATCAAATAAATAATTAAATAGATAAATGATTGATAGATGGAAAGATAGATGATAGATGGGCAGGTAGGTAGGTAGATAGACGGATAGACCTTCCTGCCAGTCTACCAGGATTCTAATTTAATAGCAATTGGAAAAGACAGCATTTTTATGTGCCAGAGAAAAAATGGTCTTAGCTCTGAATTTATATCCTTTTGGTAGATGGGCTCATACATTCTTTTCCTACTTCTCTATCGCATTATACTGTTACTTGTGAACCAGAACAAAGAGTCAAGGAATATCATGTTTAGGAGAGGAAAGTCATTCACACACCTTTAACCTGATAATCCTTTCTCAGTCATACTGACAAAGCACTTTTCTTTTTAGAATAAATATGTTGGAATCAAATGAATTTCAGAAAAGGCTTTGTGCTTTGTTCTTTTTTAATTCCACTCCCTGTGGCTTGACTTTTGTTTGTCTTCCTGTCCACCTTCTACACTTACCCTGGCATCTCTCCTAATCAGCAAGCTGTACTACATAGGAATGTCAGCCTGCAGGTCAGTTAAGGTAAATCTGGCCACCTAACTCCCTGTTAAGATTTCACAGTGACCATCAGCTCACATCATTCAGTGCCAACCAGACAGAAATAACCACATGATTCTAAATTTGCCCTTCCTTTGGGAAGATAACTATTTCTTTTCCCACTCCTTTTTGTTGGTTCTTTGGAATCAAATGTCTGGCTTCTTCAGCCCTGTATAGTCTTGTTCCTTTGGCATAGGAATGCTTTCAGTACTAAATCACTGATATTAAAAGAGACACTAAGAGTGCTGTTATTTTTATATCTTCTAAAAACTACATTTCCTATAAAATTGAGATTCCCAAATTCTGCTCAAATTCCACAGCTATTTACTACGCATTTGTTTTATACAAGATACTCTCATAAGCATATTAAGAGATATAATTCCATCCTATAAAGTAGATTGTACATAAGTAATAATACTATAACACAGGGCAAGCAGAATATGACAGGTATAAAAGTTCCAAGTGTAATGGAACACAGAACAAAATCAGAGATTAATTATGAATGGGAGAATTACTGCCATGAAGAGAAACATGTGAGCTAGTTCTCAATAAGAATGGGTTGTGAATTGAGGGGTCAGTAGTAGGGGAGTAATCAAGAGGCTTGCAATTCAGACAGAAAGAAGGGAATGGGCAAAGCATAGAAAAGGGAATTTTCAAAATGCACTTTTGAGACAACAAAAAAATCACATTTTGCCTACATAAACTAAAGTTTCCTTTAGGCCAGATGGATTGGGTCTCAAACGATATATTCGGAAATTTCATTTTCTTCTGTTGACTGGTGGTTCCCAAACATTTGCCATGGACCAGTCATGGTTTAAGTCTAAGTTTTCACTGGACTAGGGAGAAATGAAAAAAATAAAGACAATTTGTAAGAGTTTGTTTTTGGTTTTTTTTAACAAAATGAAATGCATTCTTCTTAAAAGTTTTTCTTTTATTTTGAATTATGTGTTTCCTGTATTTGGAATGAAATTCAATTGTTTTTATAAAATGATGGTAAGGGTAGATGGCAGTTTGGTGGGAGGTTCTAATGTGATTGCTTTGTAAATAAAACTTGGCAACACTATTAAGCTCCCTGACTTATTTTTGTTTCACTGGTACATGAAACCCCAAATTTGGGAGCCCCTTCCAAAGGTAATGTTGCCCAACTCCCTTGGAAGGGGGCAATGTTGTAAAAATTGTTCTCTAGGAAATATAAGCCTGGAATAAATACATTAAAAGAGAAAAGAAAGGAGAAAAAAGTGAAAAGGGAGGAGGAAAAGCAATAAACAAGACAGGCAGTGGCTGTTTACAGGAAGATAGTTAGAAAGTATGGCAAGAAGCAATCAGGACCTAATCCAGAGCATTGACAGAGAGAATTGAAAGAAAGCAATGGATGTCCAGGTGGATAACACAGACTAGCAATTGAGTGAACGCCTATGGTAAGTTTATATTCTGAGAATAGAGTTTGAGCCACTGGGATATCCACACAGAAAACAGAAAGAAGCAACAGAGATTTGGAGGAGACCTTGAGATATGGCAGACCAGGCCTGGGGAAACTGGTAAAGCCTTCAGAGGTACAACCTGGACTCATCTATATAAACATAAGATCTAAGAAAAAGCAGTCAAAGAAGAGAGGGTAGAAGAGAGAACACCAAGAAGACCTCAGCCACTTGATTTTCCTTCGTTAGTTTACATCCTCTGTTGAGAGAGACAAAGGATAAAATTTGTCTTCTCTGAATGTACCCTGATGAGTGAACTTCGATTTTTGCTATCATCATTTCCTATTGGTCTACCTCACATACAATTATTTTGGGGAAAAAAACCCTCATAGTTTCTCAAGATCCTATTAGTACATGTCTTTTTTGATACATATTTCCATTAAGTTCAGCATCATATCAAATTGGTGTGAGCTGGGAGTTAATGAATGAAAATGATAGTTATTGAGACTAAGAGATTTATGACTTTGCATCAAATAAGAGACAAAGAATGAGATTTGGACTAGAATGACATTTCAGCACTATAAGAAATTGTGTAACATTGACAAAAGAAGGACCCTCAGATTTTAAAGCTCTTTAGAAAATTTTTTATCATGGATATTAAGGTTGTGGTTCAATTTATTTTTTGTGTGGTAATAATAGCTAATATTTATTGAGCATTTACTATAGTCTAAACATTTGATAAGCACAGCCTCACTTAATCTTCCAGAAATACCAGGTAGATAATTTTAGCACAGCTGTTATTCAAGTAATATTAATAAAAGTAAGATATTGAGAGAAGGTAAATTACTTGTCCAAAGTCCCAAGTAGAAAGTGACTGAGCTGGGATTAGAACTCTGTTGTATCAATTAGGCTTCATTTTTTGACAAATGACAGAAAACCAGCTAAAACCAGTTTAAAGAAAAAGGCAATTTATGAGTTCCCATCATTATAACATCCCAGAACATGGCTAGGGCTAGCTCCAGAAGGAATTAACAAGGAGCTCAAACAATGCTATCAGTATACGATATACATCCTTACCGAGCTGTCTCTGAGTTGGCCCTCTTCTCAAAAAGCCTTTTTTGTTGTGACGTCAGACTGTCACCAAGAGTTCCAGCCTTACAGTCAGGTTCAACCAAGACCAACAGAAAAATGCAACAGTCTGGCCCAGCAGTCCCAGGAAAAGCCTCCTTGCAGCCATTCATTTCAACTAGGTTACAAGCCTGGCCTGAAGGGATAGTTGCAGTCTGCTCAATGTGATGCACTAACTGGCAAAGCCTGGTGCCAAGGGTGCAGCACGTTTGAATGCAGGTGGAGGATTATTTAACTGAGGTAATCCAGGGTGTGATTAACAGAATTAGGCTGCATAGATGCTGGATGGCATGATCAGTAAATATCTCTGACAATAGAACTCTCTTTCTGAAGAATCTGAGCTTTTAACCACACATTATTCCAGCTAAACAATGAACAGCCTTAAAGAAGAGATGAGGTTTTGTCCATTAGAAGGACACTGCTCTTGTGGCACCCTTTGTCCTTCTTTAAGTTTGCTATTCAAAACTGCCAATGCCTGGACTGGGGGAAATGGCATGTGGAAAGAACTAGATCCATTTCTGCTGTGTAGCAACAGAAATGAACACACCCCTCCAAAGAGGCTTCCTTTGGGGGAGCAGGGGAAAGGGGGCAGACATTTGTCCTGGATCACTCTTCAAGTGACTAAGAAAGAGAGGCTGGCCTCCATATCGCCTTCCTAAGCCAAGTGTTCACACCAGAGTCCAACTCCAAATTCCTGTCCATCCAGAAGATTTTCTTCCATTTTCCCCCTAATACATGGGATTTAGTTTGAGGCAGTGAAGCATTAGTGCCCATTGCTCCATTTATCCTTTTAGAGCCTTACTAGAGATTCCACAAAAGAGCCAATCTCATTCTGCTACAGGTTCCTCCCTATAAGGAAAGGACAAAGGAAAGAAAGCCCTGATCCTATTTATGATTGTCTCTTTCTTTTTCTTTAGAAATATTAACTTGTTGGTTCTTTCTTCATCTCAAACCCTTTTTATTTTCCAGCACATTATGGTAGGAAGAAAACAAAGTACCTGGATGCTTGTAATTTCATGCATATGTTGATGAAACAGTTTATAATGCAGTTAAATCCTAGCTCTTTGTGCTTAAAAAGCAAAAGGAAACACTCTATTAGGCCATCCTCTAGCTGTAAAAATTCAGCTGAATGTCTATTACTTCCTTTTCTTTAAGACTCCAACTTCATAGCCAATATTGCCAGACAAATGAAATAGCTCATTCCTGTCCTTTATGTTGCAGTGAATGTAGAAGAGTCTGTGCTTTAACGGGGTGAGTTTTAAACGAGAATTGAAAAGTCTGTGTTCTTTTACAGTTTCAACACTTCATTTAACACTTTGCTTAGACTCAAAAATTCTAGAGGAATAGTGAATATATATCTTCGCAGTTAAGGAGGAAAAAAGTGTTCATATTGAAATTTAAGCGTAAGACAAATGGTGAACTGAGTCCAACATGAGAACAGGATTATGGTTTGTTTCTTTTTTATCCAGAAGGCTGTCAGTTGTAATTGAAACAATCTTACAAAACATTCCTTTTGTCAGTGACTTTTATTCTCAGTCTTCACTTTTCCCAATTGGTTGCTGATATTTAAAAACTGAACTAAGATTTCTCAAAGGAGAAGGAAAAAAACAGTGATAATATGCGTTTCTATTCTTCACTTTCACCATTTTACTCTCTAATAAAAGTGGGCAAATGCGAAGCTTGAGTCTCCAGACTGGCTTCATTCAGCTCCCATCCCAAACTTCAGCCCAGTGGAGATGACCAGCACTTGCCTACGACATACCCTCAGACTTTCTTTCTCCATAGCCTTCTGTGATCGCATATGCATATGCCACCACTCCTATCCATCTCGAATGAATAGGTCAAACATCAGAACAGATGGGATGGCCAGTCAGCCCAGGGAGAGATTAGCTTGTTAGCAAAGTACATGGGCATTAAGGGAACCAGCAAAACTGGGGCATCAGAGACAGGCACACACAAAGAGAAACAGAGATAGAGAAGCAAACATTTCAACCTTGATAAATTTACTCACCATTTTAATTTTTGCAATCAGAATACATGAAGCTATTTTAATTTTTGCATGAACACAGTTTTATGACATTTGGAAAAATTAACTCTTTTATATTAAATAAGAAAGGTATCCTAAGCTCTTCAGAATGTAAGTCTCCTAAGTTAGGCCCTTCAGTTAGCTTTCCAAAGTCAATTGACAGCTATAATCTAGACAATACACAAGAAGCTTCAGTCTCACTTTTATCCTAGAGACATCTGGAGAGGAAGAGTATCTGAAACAAAGTCACAACTGGAACCACGGAGTTCTTGGAAAGCAGCTTTTCTAAATTCCTGGATCCAACTTCCTAGAATCTCTTATCATCAGAAGATTGGGGATCCATTTCCTTGTTCCAAAAAGAACACCTACCACAAGATTGATTCTCAGAGTGGAATATTCATGGACCCTGGTCTCAGAATCACTTGGAGTATTTCTTTTTAGGGACCTAACCCTTAAACTTCTCAACTGGACTTCACAGTTTGGGGTCGGATATCTGCAAACTATAAGAACGCCACTGATATGTATGTTCATTCATATATACATACATGTTCAGTACAATAGTTTAAGGCAGAAGGAAAATAGTAAAGACGTGAGTTCAAAGAAGTCTGGGACACAACTGTTTAATCCTGCCAGAAGCATCTCCCATTTATGATAAAACTTAAACCAAAGATCGATACAATTAATCTCAAAAAAGTTACTCTGATAACAAGAATCTACCTAGAACGCAAAAGAATTAACAAGAAAAAAATCAAACAACCCCATTTATAAATGGACAATGGAAATGAACAGAAACTTTTCCAAAGAAGACAGAATAATGGCCA
>CAUYRT010071862.1:0-23329 GCA_963574885.1 Lepilemur ruficaudatus
GAGGCCGAGGCGGGTGGATTGCTCAAGGTCAGGAGTTCGAGGCCAGCCTGAGCAAGAGCAAGACCCCGTCTCTACTATAAATAGAAAGAAATTAATTGGACAACTAAAAATATATGTAAAAAATTAACCGGGCATGGTGGCGCATGCCTGTAGTCCCAGCTACTTGGGAGGCTGAGGCAGAAGGATCGCTTGAGCCCAGGAGTTTAAGGTTGCTGTGAGCTAGGCTGATGCCATGGCACTCTAGCCCAGGCAACAGAGTGAGACTCTGTCTCAAAAAAAAAAAAAAATGCTTTGATGGTTAATTTTAGATGTCAATTTGACTGGATTTAGGAATACCTAGCACCGCAGCCCCCAACCTTTTTGGCATCACTGACTGGTTTTATGGAAGGCAATTTTTCCAGGGCCCAGGGGGCAGAGATGGTTTTGTGATGACTCAAGCATATTACATTTATTGTGCAGTCAGACCTCTCTGCTGATGATAATCTGTATTTGCAGCTGCTCGCCAGGCTAGCATCACTGCCTCAGCTCCACCTCAGATCATCAGGCATTAGATTCTCATCAGGAGTGTGCAACCTAGATCTATCGTGTGTGCAGTTTACAGTAGGATTCGTGCTCCTGAGAATCTAATGCTGCCACTGATTTGACAGCAGGCGGCGCTTATGCAGTGATGGGAGCGATGGGAAGCGGCTGTAAATACAGATGAAGCTTCGCAGCCGCTCACCTCCTGCTGTGCGACCTGGTTCCTACCAGGCCACAGACTGGTAGTTTCTAGTTTAGAGGGGCTGTGGACATTAAATAACAACAAAAGTAAATGGATAAAAATTATACATAGTACTTTGAAAGAAGAATAAAGAGTGTAATGAAAAATTATGACGTGGTCTTTAGTTTAATTGGGGGTGGAGGGTGGTTGGTAGAAACTTTTCTAAAAAAGCAACATCTAAATACAGATAAAGACATTAACTGAGGGAAGAGTGGGCCACTTCTGGGAAAGTAATAAACATTAGAGGTTTATTACTCTCTCTAGGTGCAGTCTTTATTTTTACAATCGTTATTCTTGTTTTATCATTACATAATAGAAATAAAGGGGCACTGAGTAGTCTTTTGCTCTTTGTATCTTTGTTTTTGCTTCACCCACACAAATTGCAAAACAAGAGAAAGACTCTCTCTAGTCTTTTTTTCTCTTTTCCCACTAGAAGGTAAAAGCATGTGTTATTAGTCAAGAGTTCTTGACATAACCAATAGGAGACAAGGTTCTGTTGAGAAAACAGATTTTGGAGACCAAAGGCATTCAAAAACTCCATGTCCACAAGCAGGTGATTCATTTGAATATTTCTGTATAGCTGTGTAGTGTAGATCAGTTTTGATTAGTTAAGTTTAATATGTCCAGAGCACTGGTGTGCAAGAGCCAGCTCATTCTGGCTCACCAGAGCCTATTGCGTCTCTTCCCAAATCTGCACTCAATACCATCAAAAAGGTAGCATGAAATGAGCCATAGCTGGAGTATTTACATTATAGAAATTGGCAAAGGCTACAAATCAGGGATTTTTTCCCCCCTCCAGAGAACCAGTTGTTAAACATTTACCAACACACCATTGTTCTTATGTCAACTAATGCCAGGATGGCTAGGCAAGAAACACCTGGAGAAAGGCAATAAAAAGCAGCAATTTAATTAAGCAATTCTAATTAAAAAATTGATACAATATCTTGATATTTCTCTAATGGTTTAGCATATTCATGGAGAAAGTATAAAGGTTATTTTGGGAACAAAACAGAATAATCACACATTTAGTTTTCTGTAGCTATAGTTAGTTGATTAATAGTTTTCTGTATGTATAGTTGATTAATAATTAATAGTTAATTGATAAAAAAATATAGGATTTACCCAAGTCTGATAACATTACTTCTAAAGAGAAAGTTGGTAATTTTAAAAAATAATAGCTTATTTTATTGATTCATATTTCTTTTTATCCAACTTTAATCATTCAAAAACTATTTCCTGATTACTAATTTTTGCTCCAGGATCTGTGAGGAAAATACTAGAGGAAAATAATATTAGGACTCAGAGAGTTTTCAGTGTAGTTGGAATAAGACTTTAAAATGCTAAATAATTAAATATTATAAGGCTACAAATGTGAATGAATGACTCAAATATCACGAGAGGTAAGAGAGAAAGGTAAACATAGATAAAAATAATGAGAGAAAGAAGACATATCTGAGAACTTGAATTGAGCTAGATTATCAAATGTGTGTGGAATTTCATTTTATTATTATAAAAACAATATAACATATTGTTGGCAGGAATATAAAATGGTACAGACACTCTGGAAAGGAGGATGAAATTTCTTACAAACTAATTACACACTTACCATAAAACTTAATAATTGTACTCTTGGGCGTTTATCACAGAGAAATGAAAATTTGTGTTCACCCAAAAACCTGGACACAATAGTTCATAGAAGTTTTATTCATAATAATCCAAAGCTGGAAACAAGCCACAGTTTGTTTAACCATTTACCCTTCAATGGAGTGAATGATTAAACTGTGGTACATCTAAACCATGGAATACAACTTGGTTAGATCTTAAGGGAATTACGTGAGTTTAAAAAGGCAAGCTTGAAAGATTACATATTGTATGATTCCATTCATACAGAATTCATGAAATGGAAAAAGTACAGAGAGATGGAGAACAGATTAGTGGTTACCAGAGTTAAAGTCTGGGGAGGAGGGGTGGCTGCAGCTATAGAAGGGTAGCATAGGGATCCTTATGAGGAGTGGTTTGGTATTTGACTGTGTTGGTGGTCACAAGAACTATATGTGTGATAAAATTGTATGGAACTAAATATACACACACATACACACAAATGAGTGCAAGTAAAACTGGTGAAATCTGAATAAGGTCAATGAATTGTATCAGTGTCTATTTCTTGTTTGTAATATTGTACCATAGTTTTACAAGACATTACCATGGGGGGAAACTGGATGAAGGGTACACAGGGAACCCCTCTGCATTGTTTTAACCACATGTGAATCTACAATTATCTCAAAACAAAATTTTTATTTTAAAAAACCCATAATAATAAATAGAAAAGAGAAAATTATTTCCATAATGCCATCACACTATTACAACAACATGGCCATACTTTTTATTTGGATAAACATAAAGAATAGGTTGGAATTTACTAAACTATTTCAAATAATAATGCATTACTCTAATAAGAAAAAACTTCAGTCTTATTCTTTATAAATATGAAATATGAGAAAAATAATACAAAACTGCATTACTAACTCAGTTTTCTTTCTTGTTTGTCCTATTCCACCTTTGATGAATGTGTCACCCTACTAACATTATCTTTGGCTCTCCTGAGAGGAATAACTTTAAGATTCATAGCTAAAACATTGGATTACCATTTAAAGCAGAATGCTATACAAACTGAGTGCTTCTTTCCCTACCTCCTCTTAATTTTTTAAGATACAGCAACAATCAGTAACTCTATAGCAAAGTGAATTCCAAAGTCTTGGTCTGCTGTTGTATTAGAACATAAAATTTCAGGCTCAAAATGACAGTGAAGTATATTTTTTTTGTCTGATAAGGTACAAACCCATGCATTAATCTGTCTAGTTATAAATTAGAATCCTGGGGTTTGAATTTTTATATACAATACCCCCCCACACACACATACATCTAAAGCATATGTGTGTTTTATGTTCTTCTTATAAATGAATATAGAAAATTACGTAGAACTTACTGATAAAACCAAGCTATAAATATGACATTTGAATGCTCTCTCCTGTGTAGCCCCAGGTAACATCCAAAAGCCACAATTTAATTTTAGACCTAGAGTGAGAGGTTTATGACCGTGTTATTCAAACAAACACATGTTGCCATGAAATACCACCCTGGCCAGACCATCTGTTTATCTGGGCGATTTCATTTAGTACACAGATCTGACAAATAAATCAGCTGCTTTTTGGAATACCAGGGGCCTGCAGAAAAGGCCAAAGTCTGTAATTCAGCTTCTGTTCATCATTGCCCAAGTAAGAAACTCTAATCAGAGTGAGTGGCAAATGGCTGATTTGAAACAGCAGGCATTGGTCTCTGTTGCTGAAATCTCTCTAGGAGTCCTTCAAGTTCAAGTGGACATATATGTGTCTTGATTCTTGCGTGACCCAAGCAGGAATTATGTTGAGAATGTTATTTACACTGCTTTTAACCTTTTAGCTATTTTTTATGCTGTTGCTTTCAGAGCAAAGGTGTTTAAGATCTTAAGTCAAAAGAAAGTAATTGGCATCAAAGGACCATTATTGTGTTGCTCAAGAAAGATGTCATGTGGTAAATGTAACGAATGTATATTTTTAAAACTAAAAATCTGTAAAGCAAAATAAATTTAGGTAGTAGATTATTCTCCTGCAATTCTTAGTGTAAAATAGTGGGAGGAATACAAATTTGAGATTAAACAGACACATGTTCAAATGTCCGTTGTCTTTCTTGACTAGCTGTGCAGCCTTGGGCCAGTTACTTCAGCTCTCTGAACTTCACCTCTCTGAATCAGTTTCCTCATTTGTGACACAGTAAAGGAACACTACCCCTCAAGGTCTTGTGACAATTAACCCAATAATTGGCACACAGTAGGTACTCAATAAATGTTTGTTCTAGTCCTTTATTGAGATTTTTTTCGAGTAAGAGTGTAACCGTTGAACATGAACTACCATTCAATTTAAGGCATGTATGTGTAGTGGTTAAGAGAGTGTTAAGCTATGAATACTAGAGTATTATAAATATAAATACAAAGCACTCAGGGCAATATTATGTATGTAACAAAAACTGGAAAAGTATTAGTTTTCAGTATTATTCTGTATTGTTTTAAAATGTATATTTCATGGCCTGTATTTATCACTAGTCAGTTATTTTCAAAGACCTTATTTTTTTGTTTGTTTCCTACCAGTCATTTCATAAAACTATTTCTTTTTCAACTGGTGTTATAGTAAAAAATGCCTGGGTGATTCCAGCTCTCTCTGTTTCATAAGCTCTTCCAGGGTGATAGTGCGTCAGATGAGGGAATCAACGAACGACCTTTATGAATCTCTCTCGGGAAGTAGAGCAGGCTCTAAGATTCTACTGAATGTCTCAAAAGAACTGTTTGTTTGTTTGTTTTGTTTTATTTCTGGTCAATCTATCCTCATGGATTGAAATTCTCTAGGGCTCCTTCCTGCATTAAAATTCAGTGGGGAAATTCTTTTCCACTGTTGAAGATGATTAGGGAAAAGGAAACAAGTTTATCTAAATCTCCATGGGAAACATATAACAAAATGGAACTAAGACATTCTTCCTCCCTCCTCTTCTTTAATGGTGACTCTGTTAATATACTTCAAGGCCATTGTATCACAATAGATTAAAAAAAAGACACACTTCCTTTAGGCTTTCCATTTTATGAAACAGTATATTTAATGGTATTAAATAAAAACATCTAAAATCTAGCATGGCTGCACATGACAGCAATGTTCTCCTTTGCAGAGAGCACAGTGGCACTGCTGTTCTCAAAGAGCAGAGCAAGTATGTTGAGTGAAGTTTACCTTGAGGGGGATGGATTTGCACCCATCCTGAACACTCTGGCGCTCTGCCTCTCTTTGGCTGTCTCAGGGTAGGACCGTGGGTTTTTTCCATAGCAGTGGCGTAAGGCACAGCGGCTAGCCTACACCATCACCAAGCTCTTGAGTTGGTGGGGACACCTCTGTGCTTTATGGACCAGCTCAAAACAGTATAAATCAAAGGGGACAGGGGCTCATCCAATTTAGCTGGGCTAAGAACATATCTTTAGCCTATTTTATAAAATAAGGGGACCAAGGTAAGGAACTATCTTGAAAGAATTCCCTGAGACTCTTTTCTCTTTCTTCCCTAAGAAGAATCCCTGAGTTCTCATCCTAATGCAGATCCTGAGTCACATCACAATATCTGTGATGTACTTGAACCCTCCTGGAATTCAAGTTCACACTTCAAAGACCGAGCTCTTAGAGACAAAGCTGACCTTACCCAGAAGAGGGGGTGGGTACTCCCTGACCCGGTGAGGCTTGAGAGGTTGTCAGGAGCCCCCTGAAGTTCCTCCTTCCCTGCTCACTCCCTCATCAGAATGATTATTCACATATTTGCTGCAAGTAATTTGTAATTTGAGGTAAAGTTCTTCTGTCTTTAGTTGACCTTTGCAGAAATAAAATTACCACTGATAAGTAGGAGAAGACAGATCTATTTTTTTTTTTAACGCTCATCAAATATATAGAGTGTTTTACAAGCTTAGAAGTGAAAATACTAAAGCTCCTCCAGGAGTAAGCTTAGAGATGGCCGAAAGCTGCCAGCCTGTTAGTCCATAGGTGGCAAATTAATTATGTACAAAGTTCTCAAGAAGCAAGAGCTTCAGAGGGAAGGACTGCTGCCAGGTTGAGGCTGGAGTGACCTGATCAGTTAGGAGGAAATCCCAGGGAAGCCCCCACTGATTCTTCAGGGCTGCTAAGGGCAGTCAGCTACAGTGACCACAAGAACCACATGTGCTGGGATAGCTGGATTTCATGCATTTTTTCCTCAAAAGAAGCATTTTACTAAATATAACTAAATATGATCTAATTTTTATATTGAAAAGACTTTTCCAAGACAAATTGGGAAAAAGTATCTCTATCCCACATGTTCTGGTTTGAGGTTAGGAAAATACAGCCTTTATAGTAAAGAATGTGTAAGTCAGAGCTGGGCAATGTGGTGCCAGGGGAGAGAATTGCTGCTGAGCTAGGAGTCCTGGGGCCAGAGGATGCCTCACCCAACTAGAACCCGGCGAAAGAGGGGCAAGGAGTTCCAAAAGCCTGCCTTCAAGGCCCTCCATCTGGAGCAGGTCAGCTGGGACAGGGAGGATGGAAGTAACCTGGAGCAGCATTTTATGCTACAGCTGCACTGTGGCTCCAAACAGCAAAACCACACGTGTGCCCAGCCCAGGAAGGCGTCTGAGCTTCGCCTCCTTCCTTATGTGAGTGCCTGATTTCTCCCTCCATCTATTCATTCTCTTCCTCCTCACACAAAAGACTCAGAGGCAGTTTCTCTAGAACTTTACTCAAAGAAAGTTTGTTTCAGAGAAAATAAAATAATTTAAAAATAGCCAAAGGCACCCTTTATTCTTAAAGTTCAAGATGTACTTCCAATCCTCCTGTATATGTCGTGAGTTTATTTGCACTTCCTTTAGTGAGAGGCTCCACGGTTTTTCTTTTTAGATTTATACCCACCCTTTATTATTAAATATAATATCAGAAATACATTCCCATGTCAGTAACTATTCTTTGAAAACATGAGTTTTTTAACATATTAAATGAGTTTTATTTGTGAGAAAATTAGTTTCTTAAAAAGAAAAAAGGAAAATCAAAATTTTTTTCTTTTACAAATGGGAATTACCTGAATAACTGATATTACAGTTTTAGCTAAACTTAAGTCCCCAAGCAACACAAGCTCAGGCAGGTTATTGAACACTATAGCACAATGTCACTGGAATAGGATGTTTGTGGAATGGGGATGTCAACAAAAACATCTGTTCTCAAGGACTTTCTGTCTTGAGGATAGACTATCTTAAAAGTTTTCATTTCTGGAAACTGAGTTATAAAATGGGGTAAAAAGAGTAGAGGTAGAATTAACACTCCACAGTTTATGCCAACATTTTCCTTTCTGGGGAGGGCCCAGCACAGCGGGCCTAATCTGTACATTCTTCTCTGGCACTCTGGCAAAAATCACGAGGACACGATGGCCAAAGTTAGCTACTCAGTGTAAGTTCTACCATTTTGTTGCATGGGATTCATCTCCACAAAGGCAGTTTTATATCTTTATGACTGTCATGCTTGAGCATGAGAAAATAAGGGTTACACACATATGCTAAGAAGCTGAAAGGGTATAATTTCTCAAGCAATGTGATGGGAAAACTCACTGGGAGATGGACATTACTATTCTAATTCAATATCTCTCCTAGCAACTGCTGGAGGCAATCCATACCTCAATAGCTCCAGTTGCTAAAAATGTTTTCACTGAACTCAAAGTCTACCTACCTGAGTGTTCAGTGCTATTTTTGAGACTATAAAAGTAATATATGTTTATTATAGAAAATATGAGAAAAACGCAGAAATATAAAAAGAAAATAAAAATCTATTCTAACTCCATAAATAAGTGCTGTTAACATTGTAATATATTTACTCAGCCTTATTTACACTGTACACACAACTGAGTGACAGAATAAAGTATTTTAAATCTTACTGTTTTCACTTAATATCGTTAGTATTTTCCCATGCTTTAAAATATTCTTCGAAAACTTTTCAATGGCTGCATAGTGTGCCATAGTATAAATGTATCAACTTTTCTTATTGATGAGTTTTTAATTGTTTCCCAATATTTGCTATTTTAAATAATAATTTAATAAACATCTTGATACACGAATTTTTGATTGTTTTACTATATCCTCAAGGTAGAGTGCTAAATGGAAAATTATTAGGTCAGAGAGTATGGGCTTTATTTTTAGAAAGATGTATTAGTTTACATTCCTAGAAGCAGCACACGAGAGTATTATTATTCCACTTTTAGTACTAAATATTATAATTTAAAAATTCTTTATTACTACAAGGGGTAAAAGAATGGCTATTTAACTGTTTAAATACTCACAATTGTAAAGAAGTTTCATTTTTCTAGGGAAAAGGATTTACTGTGTGTATGGCATATTTTCTTCAAACCTTCTATAGTAGGTCTACCCATAGTGTCTCCCTTCACTACTATAAACAGAACCATTTGATGGTAACTATGATATTCTCAGTGCAGAATTTCGAGAGAAACCCGCCAGCCTCTGAGGGCATGCTTTGCAGACTCAGCGCATCAGAGTACCCGCTGCAAAAAGGTAGGAAGAAGGGAGCAGTTCTCAGGCCTGCAGCTTCACCATGAGAAAGGCAGCCCCCAGTCAAAACTTCTGCTTTAGCAGGAGGACTCTGGACACTGGGAAAGGAGGTGCTGGAAGATAGAAAGGAGTCTTAAAGGATGTGGATGGTATTGAGACAAACACTGTCTAGTAGCTTGTTTTGCTGAGGATATTCCCATTGAGAGGAAAGCCTGGAGAGGATGCTGGAGTGGGCAGAAATCATTAGACACTCATATAGCAGTGGGTATGAGAGTGAGATGCTTGCTAGAAATGAAATAGGTCAGACCTATCCATCTGGTGAGGCGGCCTCCAGTCAAGCAGTGGATGGTGGAAAGATGTCATTCTAGGAAGGCAGAGCATGCCATCTGGAGGATAGGGTGGTGACTCTTACCCACACAGACAGCATTTGGCATAAAGGAGTTCCTGGAGTGATCCCTGGTAGGTGTGTCTGACTCTGATAAGGCGTGGAAAGCTAAATAAATTTTTTGTCTAAATGTGACATGAGATCAGGATGTTTCAATATGCAGAAGCAGCCCTGGGACTCTTGGTTGTGGTTCAGGGGAAGGCACAACAAGGGCAAGGGGAACCTTGGACAATTTGAGGATCTGGATAAATTATCAGGTCGGGCTCTTGGGCCAAACAGGAGGACAGTCAGAGTTCATGTGCCAGGCGCGGACTGGCTGAGATTATCCTCAAGACCTGTGATACTGACGCCACACATCCTTCTGGCAAGACCTGAGATTGGGCCCAGAGCCCTCCTGCAGGTTGAGGTCTCAGCCATGGGGACTGGCAGACTGAGGTGACAAGGAGCCAGGAATGTCATTAGAAAAAAAGGAAGCTGCTCTCCAGCACACCCCAAGAGAAACACAAAATACTGCATTTCATTCTCACTATTCAAGCTCATGAAGAACTGGCAACTTCAAATGATAAATTGCAAGGAATTTTGGGGTGAGGGAAAGAAAAGGTATTAGAAGAGGCCCAGGAGGGAATGAACAAAGCCCACGACTGTTAAAGAAGAAGAGGGATGAAATGAGCAGCCACATGACATGTGCTTTGATATGAGCGAGGGAGGCCTAGAAAGCAGGAAGATTTGGAGACACACATTTTTTTAAGCCTGCTAGTAAATCAAGAGCATGCGATTAATGATGACTTTAAAATGGCTAAGGTATTGAACTGATTTCCTTAATCTGTCTTTAATAAGAGAAATAGAACCAAGCAGCCATTTCAATTAGGTGGTAATGTAGAGTTTGCAAAAATGTCCACAGCTGGTAAGGAAAACCTGGAGCCTGTATAAATATGCAGCTCAGCAGGTTTTGATAAGATACATCCTTGGAAGTGATGCCTGCAAATAATCCAGCCAAGGCAGAGGAGGAGTAGGCTGAGAAGGGCAGGGGGCAGGAGGAACGGGGACCGGAGTGAGGGAAGGCAGTCAGCCTTTTCACACCTAGAAGGGTGCTGTACGGCATGCTGGAGAAGAGAGGCATCACGTGAGCTCTGTGAGATATCCTCATTACCGTCCTAGGAAGCAGGGTTCAAGTGTTACCATCCCAGAAAATACTAGTTAGGGTAAGTGGTTGGGAACACGAGTGATGGGAGTTGTAGGTGGCGATTAGCATTATCATGTTTTCCCATGTGTCTTTAATATATTCATGACGGTTTGCCAGATCACTATGAGAAAGATAACTTAGTTTTGAAGAGAATACGTTAGATTTTGTTCAGTCCAGCAAATACTTGCCAAACACATATTATATGCCTCATCTGTGCTGAGTGGGTGGGCGATGAAGGATGCAAAAATATATTATATCCAGTCCCTGCCTCTGTGGAGCTTATGAACTCATGGAAGCACCAAATAGTAAATTAGGAAATAGGCCTAGTGTGGTGGCTCATGCCTATAATCCCAGCACTTTGGAAGGTCGAGGCAGGAGGATTGCTTGAGGCTAGGACTTTGAAAACAGCTTGCACAACATAATGAGACCCCATCTCTACCAAAAGAAAAAAAAAAAAAGAAAAAAAATTAGTGCAAAATAGTGTAAGCTAAACTGTGAGCAGGTGAGGTGTGGGTTCTCAGGGCCAAGCCAAAGAACGGAGATGCTCTCATGGATTTCCAACATTAGGGAAGACACAGAGAAGGTAGCACTTGAAATAGGCTTTCAGGATGGACACGTCTAGGCAAAGAAGAGAGTGGGGCTTTCCTGGCGGAGGTTAGAATAACAGGAAGTGTGCATGGCCTGGGGGGAGTAAATAAGCTGACTGGAACAGAGAGCTCATGCTGCGAAGTGGGAGGGGATAAGGAAGATAGGAAGGCCAAGCTGCAAAAGGTTGGAATACTAGAAAAAACAACAGAACATGAATTGGTCTGCCAAGACTTATTCTGGTGTTCTTGAGTAAGGAGTAGCATGAGAAGAGCGGCTCTTTAGAAGGACAGGTTCAATGCTGGAGAAGACAGAAAGGATCACAGCGTGGGTTGTTAGGAGAGTAGGCCTTCAAAATAAACTCATCGCTTTTCCCACCACCACTGTGATCTAAGCTAAAACATCTCACAACTAAGTGCTTAGCCTGGTGTCTTAACTGAACTCTCTGCTGCGGTTCTTGCCTGGCTTTAGTCGATTTCAACACAGCAGCCAGAGGGATCCTGTTAAAGCATGAGCAGATTATGTTGCTTCTCTGTGGAGAACCCTCCAGTGGCTCCTAACTCACTCAAGGAGAAGCCCAAATTCATATACTGTCTGACAAAGCAATACTGGATCCAGCTCCCAGCTCCCATTCCTTCTCAGATTGCATCTTCTTTTTTCCCCTCCCTCATTGCTAGTCTTCAAATACAATATGATGGGTACATTCCTGCCACAGGACCTTTACACTTGCTGCTCTGTCTGCTTAGATAATTATTCCCCAAAATGTATAGTTCCTCCTTCCTTCAGGTCTCTACTTAAATATCACCTTCTCAGTGAGGCTTTCCCTGACCACCCCCCCCATCTAAAATTATAAATCCTCTGCCCTGACACTTTCTAAACCCCTTCCCTTCTTAGTTTCTCATCCACACTACTCTGTAACATACATTTTTTAAAAATTAAGCTGTTTATTGTCTCTGCTGTCCTGTCCCCATGAGACAGATTTTTGTTTTGTCCCTCACTGTATTCTCAGCACCTGGAGCAGAACTTCACAGGTACTCTGTCATCTTTATTGAATGGATGAATGAATGAGTGAATGAATGTCACAGAAAGGTGAGAAGGGCTGAGGATGTGAAGTGTTAGAGAGCTGCAAAAACGGAGAAAAGGGGATGAATATGGAGAGACTGCATAAAGATGCCAGAGCCTTTAGTGACTGTGGGAAGAATTAAGAACAGGCATGTCCCTTCAGCAGAAGCACTGCCATTACTCCACATGTCTGAAATGGGCTGGTGGACCAGAGTTTCACCAAGGGGAATCGTCCTTGAACCATGACAAACACCTAAACGAGACCCATTAAGTGACCTGCTATGTCAGTAAATCTAACGAGGTTTTCAAACACATACTTTCCCCCTTTGTCTCTTTAATATCTGTTTGGTTTTTGACCAGTATTAAAATGGATCCATTTGCCATGATATCAAACAGATATTGGTTTTTCCATTAAAAACCAATATCTGTTTGACATCATGGCAAATGGATCCATTTTAATACTGGTCAGAATTCTAAAATCAAGGTTAGTCATGTTCTGTTCACTCTCAGAGTTCATTTTAAATATAGCGTTTTGAGGTTTCTTATGAAAAATATTATAATTCATTGTTTTACAATGAGAAATTTCAAAGAATCTCACATATGTGGAAATTGAAAATAAGGAAGAAAAAAGACATGGAGTGACTGATCTGAAGGAAAGGAAAATGTGAGAGTGAAAAAAAAAATCTGAGGATAAAGCCAAGAATGGGATGGGGTCAAACTGATTCCTGAAGTGCTGCTATAATTAAACACTCGCGGGACTAGAAGTGAGGTTAGATCGATGCAAGAAAAGGTAAGGGGACTGGGGGTGGAGGAAGGCGTGGGCCTGCTCATGCTCTTGAGACTGACAAGAGAGGAGCCGGAGGGAAGTTTTGCATAAATCACCTAACAGACTCAGCATCTCCTGGCTATACGTGATCCAGGTGGCCTGGAGAAGGACGGTACCTGTGGAGGAACTGGGAGACCCAGAGGACCGACTGATTAAGGGAGGGGAAGGGATGGAGGAACCAACATGATGGAGTCCTTCACATATGTGAAGGTTTGAATCAGTCCATACACGTAGGTGTGCAAGAAATACCACATCTCTTTATTTTCTCCTCATCAACTTCTTCTGAGGCCATGCCTCCATCCCACCGACGGAGCTGGAAATCCGAAGGTATTCTTGCAACAGTGTCTTCTGCTTACCTTTTCTGTTTCAGGGCTGTATTACAGTCCTGGGGGCTCTCACAGCACCAAGGTGGCGGTGGTGGTTGGCGATTGCAAACTGCTGCTCAGACACCTGCCGTGTCAGCCCACGTCTCTTCAGGTTCGTCCACCACTGTGCAGCTTCTTGGCCAGGATTAGGACACGGAACAGTTTCGGCTTTCATATTTACTCAAAAAGCTCTCCCTCCGAGGCTCTGCTACACACACGGGGCCATGCGAGACAACATGCTTATCTGTATTTCTTGTGGGAACTTCTATCCTTGAGCAACTTTTTTAGTTTGAAAGAAATTGCTTTTTCTTCAAACTCTATTTTCAGAACCATAGCTTTAAGCTTCTGGGGAAAAATCCGGAAAGGAAGAGAACAAACCTCCCTAAAGATGAGGAAACATAGAAAGGTAACTACCTCCTTGAACGAGAAAGTGAAAAGGGAAAAATACAGGGAGAAAACATGTTAATAACTTAAATATCATTATATCATTCACAGAAGCTTTCTATGCTGTAAGCAGATTAACAACAGCCCGTCAGAAAGAAAGTAACTCCAGCTTCTTTCAGTTCCTCTCCTGGTGTGTTAGACATGGAAACACACTGCCCATATCCCTCTTCAAAGAAGGACTTGCCACCCCAACTCTCAGCTTCCAGGGTCATCCCTGCTGCAGAGGGGCTGCTCACCTAAGAACATGCCCTTCTCAGGGCAGCTCACATCTACTGACTAGGGTATTTCAGTCCAATGTGGCAGGGGTATTTCAGTCCAATGTGAGACAACTTGGAAGGGCCATACATGCTCCAGAACTCGTTGTGGGTGGGTAGAAGCTCTGTCTTCTGTCTTTCTGCCCAGTCTTATTTTCTGACCCTTCCTTCCACAGGTGTTCATCTCTAGGAAAATATCCTACATGCTAAACTCCATTTCCACATCTGCTTCCTGAGAACCCAGCCTGCAACTGTTTGTTCATGAGTAATCCTACAAAGCAGCTAATAAGATGGGATTTTGGAGCTGAACCACTAGCCACCTCATAGGCAATGAGGACTCAGCTGATGACAGATGGAACACGGGCATCCCCTGGCACAAGGTGACTGTCCAATGGGTGGTGAAGTGGAATGACATAGCCACGGAAAGGAATACACTGGCAGGTGAGATTTATGAGATGTTTGAGAAGTGAGGGGCAAATAGTACCTATAAGACAATGGGATTACAAGAGTTTTGCTGAGGGCCATTGATATCCTAAAGATAATAAAAAGCTGTGGGCAATTAATAGGCAAATGAGAGACAAATATGAAACCCAGAGGATTTCCCTCGTTGTTTTCAAAGAGGCTTATATCCTACATCAGGAGGGAAGAAAAGAACTGAAGTTCAAGCCCAGGACTACATATAGTGCTGATATTGAGAGAGTTAAGTACCTAACTATGGCAGACCTATTATCTATCCCAACCTGACTGAGGAAAAATGGGACCTTGACACTTGGGATAGGAACATCCGGGAAGACGCCCTGAAAATTCTGAATCCCTAGAATCCCAGGGTGACCAACTTTCTTGGTTTGCCAGTGACTGGCTGGGGTTTTTCCTGTAACATGGGACTTTTACTGCTAAAATCAGGACAGTCCTGGGCAAATCAGGGATATTGTTCTCCCTATAACTCCTCTGAATTCTCTGAACCTGCAGATGTGGCCTAACACCCCTACTTAGACTTAGCCCTTCCCTCTTGCTTGAAAACAGTGCAGTCTCTCCCCGTCAAGATAGCATGTGCTCCTCTGAGGATCTCCCCAACCTCGCCTCCTGGCTTCCAGGCGTATAGACAGGATTAAGTCATAATTAGCCCAGGACATGTTGGGTGTGATAAGGGAAAAAAGGTACTCTATTCCAAAGAAGCTGCAAGTCCTACCTAGTCAATATATACTGGCAGATGCCCGGGTAGTACCAGTGGGACTGGGTTCTGAGGCTGCTCGACCAAAAAGAGTTGGAACATAAGATTGGAAAAGGGAGAGTTTATTGATTTGGGAGAAGTCTCCAGAGATAGAGGATTTACACCTTGGCAAGGCCCCCAGGAGGTGGTGTCACCTTGCTATTAGCATGGCTCCTAGAACCATGGAGAAGGCAATGGCCCACACTAAGTGGAGCTGGAATGCCAGAATTTCCTTGGCAGATAGAGGAAGAAGGGATTAAAAAGCTCAAGGAAGTGGATGTACTAGACTGAATATATTATACACTACGTGAGAGGCCCCAAAACCCACCTAAGGAGTGTGTTCTACAGAAAGGCCCAGAGGACAGATCATTAACCATGACCACAAAGAATATGCAGGTGAGAGGGGCTCCAGCCCCACTAAAATGCCCAGCGATGATGAAAGGGCCTCAGATGGTGATAATGGTGGTGATGACAGGACCTCAAAATAACAGAGGCCCAGTATTGATGTGTAGCTAGCTGAAACAAGCCAGGTGAATGAAATTACCCTGATGAGCAGCAAGGTCAGAGTGGCAGCCAAGTCATGGAGACGATTACAGTGGTCCCTGGACCAGGAACATCGATATCACCTGGAAACTTGTTAGAAATGCAAATTCTCACGACCCTCCCCAGAACGACTGAATCAGAAACCCTGGGTATGGGATGCAGCAATCTGTGGTTGAACAAGCTCTCCAGGTGATTTTACCACAAGCTCGTTTGAGAGCCCCTGAATTAACAGAGTATGGCCTCTTAAGGACTAAAAATGTGGATAGGCAAAAGGAGAACTTCTCATTTTGTACCATCAGAAAAAACGAGGGATGATTAATAAGGAAGCTGATAAATAAAAAGTCTACATCTTTTGTCCAGTTTCTGGGCTTGAGATAGTTTTCAGACCCATAGTTGATTAAATAACTACAGGTCCCCATGATGAAGGCCCCTGCAGAAACAGCAAACATTTATGTAAGAATTCCCCCAGTTCTTGTGCACAGAAACATATGGGCAACTGTATGCTGTGGAAACCGGACATTTCAAGGACTGTTGGGTCCAAGTTGATATTAATAGCTGGAATCCTTAAGTGTTACTATGCCCTTCTCTTCATTATAGCGGGCATATATGGAGAACTGGTAATTAATGAAGCCCTCCAGACCCACTTAACGATCACCTTCCCAAAGGTATTGACATATAGATAGTTGGCATAACACCCACATTGAGTTAAGAGTTATTACGGTAGGGAAGACCAAGTGAAAGTCTCTAAAACTGCTTCCCACTGAGCCAGATAGTAACTATAAAATGATATTGCCTAGGAGAGGTGGCAGAAATTTTGCCACACATAAAGATTTCAAGGATGATGGTCTCTATTATAGTTCCATCTAATTCACCAGTCTGGTCCTTGAAGAAACAAGATGGACCTTGGAGGATGCCAGTAGACTCTTACAAACTCAACCAAGTAGTATCCCCAATTATAGCTATTGTGCCAAATGTGGTGTCTTCATTAGAGCAGATTAGCAAGGCCTTAAATTTGTGGTATATGTGGCCATTGATTTGGCATACATGTTATTTTCCATTCTGACCAACAAAAGATCAGAAAAGGTTCATTTATGTGGAATGGGTAACAATATACATTTACAGTTTTGACTCGAGATTATATTAACTCCCCTGTTCTGTCATAATGTAGTCCAAAGATATCTGGACTCATTGGACGTTCCATAGACTGTCTCACTGACCCACCGCATCAACAGTGGGCTGAACTTACTGAGCTGGATGAGCAAGAAATGTCTAGAAGCCTGGAGACTTTGGCAAGAAACATGCACTTCAGGGATTAGGAGATAAAACCTATAAAGATTCTAGGGCCTGACGTGTCAGCAGAATGTTTAGGAATGTGGTGACCAGAGGCAGCCGGATATTTCCTCTAAAGTGAAAAATAAATCACTGTATCTTGCACTTTCCACCAGGAAGAAGCAAGTACAAGGCCTAGTAGGCCTCTTCAGGTCCTGAAAGCAGCATATGTCACACCTGTGAATACTGCTTCAAGCAGCAGGGGAAAGTGGGATCCTCTGTAGCCAGAGCACAGAATAGGCCAGTGTTTCTGTAGGCCAACTGCAGGAGAAACCAGTATTGCCTGAGAACACATCAATGCCACATTCCCACAGGCCCTGCCCCCATATTAAACTACTCCACAGTACTGACGCTCTGGATTAGGTTATACAGCACAGACCCTGGGTGTTGAACCCAGCATGGAAACACCCAATCTGGCACGCACAGGTGTACTTACAGGGATAACTAGACTGACTTTGGAAAGCAGGACTATGCATGGAAATCCAGGAAATCTGGCTGGATCACAGCAGGGCACACCTGTGTTAGAATGTCCCTTTGCATTTTAGAAAAGGTGTTGCTTTTTCTTTAGCCAAGAAAATAGGAGAGTTTGCAGAGAAGTCACGGGTTATTCAAGTCCCTTTGTGCTGCATATTCCCACTTGGGGAATCTCACATTGGACAATCAGCAACTGTGAGTTCTGATTAAATTATCAGTATGTCTCTTGGTTGGCAACAGATAGCTCCGCCTCTCCTACACTGAGCAAGGTAACATAACCACTTCTGCCCAGTAAAGCTGCTCCATTCTTTGCTTTGATTTGAGCTGAAAAAGATAGGTCAAAAACATCAATCTCTCACTGAATTTTGGCTTTTACTACCAGTAGGAAGGGAATTGTTTGGGAAAGACAGGCAGATCCCTCAGAGACTGTGGACAAGAAGTCTCAGTTATTCTTAAGTATGGTACGTGGATACCAATTTGAAACATATTAGACAAGAATTTTAAAGGGCTATTTAGAGTCTAAGATATAAATTCCTTATTTTCTGGATGATTTGCTATGAAATTTTTCTAGAGTTTTCTTGCAGCAATTTCACAGGGTGTGGAAGGAATTTTTTTCTCCTTGCATTGTGCTGTTTTGGTGGAAATAGATATCTGAAGATGAGGCTTTGCCTGGAACCTCTGGAAAGAAGAAATTCCCATGCAAAATATCTGATCACATACCACGTATCTAACCACTGAGACAAATCTTCAACTTTTTTGACTTTCATTTTTGAACTCTTGCATAAACCATCCATATGTATGGCATATGTCTGTTTTTGTGTGTACGTGGCCAATTCCCATCTATTCAACACCCAACTAAAATACATTTTCCAGGAAGTTTTCTGAATGGATCAGAACATGTTCCCCTTGGTTGCATGTTTATGTACTTACTTTACCTTGGACAAATGTGGTTATGATTCTAGAGAATGAATGTTGAGAAAGAGAAAAAGGCTATTTGGGAGCCTAATAATACAATAGGAAGAGGCAAGTGTTCTCCCTCTCACTGGATGCTAGTAGGAGTGGAGAAGACCCGCAATAGCCTTAAAGAGATTAGCTATATTTACTGGTTGTTGTATGACATGCATTCAGAACTGGTTTACATCAGTGATGTGCTAAAGTCAGCTTGCAAGTGCTGACTGTGCATTTCTCTCCCCAACTGCAGGTTCAGTGGTGTCAAGCTGGTAAGTTAAAATTGGCCATGGAAGTAGGTACAGCATGGAAATCAGCAAATGATGCAAGTCAAGGTTTTTTTTTTAAATCCATCAAGTTGATTTATTAACACTTTACTTTGTGTATTGTTTTTAGTTTTCCACATGTATCTTTAATAGCCTCATGCTCTCCTCTACCTTCTTTAACATACAGTTTATTTAAAATACCCATTTTAGTGTATTTGTTTACTATTAATAGTTCTCTCTGCTAGGTCAGAGGTTGGCTAGCTGTGGACCAAATCCAGCCTGCAGCCTGTTTTTATACAGCCCATGAACTAAGAATGACTTTGTCTTCTTAAAGGGTTGTAGAAAACAGACAAACATTGTTGTTGCTACCTAAGAAGAATAAACAAAAGTGAGAATTCCTATTAAAAAAAAACCACGAGATACCGTTTCACACTTCTTAGGATGGTTATACTAAAAAACAGAACAAGTGTTGGTGAGGATGTGAAATTGGAACCCTCATACACTATTGATGGCAATATAAATGGTGTGACAGCTTTGGAAAAGAGTTTGGCAAATCCTCAAAAGTTTAAACCACAGAGTTGCCATATGATCCAGTAATTCCATTCTTCGGTATATATGCAAGAGAGATAAAACATGTTTTCACAAAAAAACTTGCACACAAATGTTCATAGCAACATTATTCATAAATCATAATTATTTCCAAATATAGCAAACAACCCAAATGTCTAGCAACTCATGAATGGATAAAAGGCAGCGTATCCATACACTGGAATATAAAGAAATGATACATACTACAGTATGGACGAACATTGGAAACACTATGCTAAGTAAAAGAAGCCAGTCACACAGAACTATACAGCATACGATTCCACTTATATGCCATCCAGAGAGAAAGAAAAAAGACGTGGTTGCCAGGGACTTGAGGGAGGGGTGGATGGGCAATGAACACGAATGTGTACAGGTTCCTTTTTGGGGTGATGAAAATATTTTAAAGTTGATTGTGGTGATCAATACACAACTCTGTGAATATACTAAAAACCACTGAATTTAACGCTATAAAACAGTGAATGCTATGGTATCTCAAAAAAATGTTATTTTAAAAAAGTGCTTCCTAGACTTTGGAATTTCATAGACCAGTAAAGCATCTCCCCTAAAGACAAAGTTCAGGAATCTATTATAGATATCAACTTTTTTGGAGGGGGAGGGTGGGGTAAATAAGAAAATTTAATGATCATTTTACACCAATATGATTTCACAAAAGAAAGGGCATTTTAACTCCTAAGGATCAATCAGGAATAAAGAACAACACTTTAAATGGAATAAATGTAGCTTCACTAAAAAAGGTATTAAGTAATTTTCATAGGTAATTATAATATGTGTAACTTACCACATTAAAAAAAAAACATTTCTAATACTGCTTGAAGCATAAAAGCATTTGTTACTATTTTTAAAAGGATTCAAGCATAGAAACTTATAGTTGCCATAAAAGATGTTCTTTAAATCTTAAATTTTATAGTTGTGTAATTAGGTTATTAATTTTTATATGTATTTTAATAACAAATTTATTGATAATAATGTAAATAGAAAACCTTAGTTGATGAAAACTTTATTCAAAACATGTAAAGAACCATATAGTTCAAAACTGCAAAAATAAAAGACAATTTCTGGTAACGTAAAAATATCTAAAAACAACCACATTAACATCTACTATTTATAATACAATCTCAAATTCAAAGCTAATTTTTGTACTTCCATATTTTGCAACATTTGAGCTAGAATCTCCTCCCTACCCAACTACACTGTTATGCAACCCTTTCAGTTTTAATACTTAAAAATACATCTTGGGCATTTTCTGACAAGCAAAAATATATACTATTGATCATTTCCTACACACCAAAATTAAAGTAGTTCAAATGTCTAGAAACTAATATTCACTATAAATAAAAAAGGTTAGTAAAACATTTCTTTTGAAAACAATGGGTGAATTAGTATTCTGAATTGATCTAGAACATATTACTACTTGAAGACTCTCCAGATTGTCCACTATGCATTTATATAGTACAGGACATTTTCAAAATGCTTTTCACCATTTTCGGGACTCACAACACCTGGGTGCTGTGAAATAGGCGAATTAACCTCAGTTTATCCAGGAGAACAAGGCACACAGTGAGATCTTGCCAGGGCCACAATGAGACCTCATTACCTTCTGACTTCTTGTGGAAAGAGCCAGAATGTTTCTTTGTGGAGGACATTAATTTGTTTAATGATAGAAATAAAAGTATGTGAGATTTGTTGTGGAAGATTCAGTTTTGGCTCAATAAGTAAAACGTTCAGAGCATGGATAAGGCAGAGACTTCAGTGTGAAAAGGGTTAATGAGGAGAAATTTAAAACCAGAGTCAAGACTCTTTTCAGACAGAGATAACTTTTCAGAAATAAAAATAGCAAAACAAGGATAGGAAAAAAAATAATAGCTATAAAGTTTCTCATTTCTAAGCCCATTATCAAATCACTTTAAATGAAGGATCACTCTTGAAGACAACCCTTAAACATCTTATTTTTTCCCCTCAAAAGACCCCTGTGAGGTGGAGAGCACTAACTTACAGGGGTGAAACTAAGAAGTAAAGAAGTCAAGAGGTTAAGACCCCATGGAGAATGAATTGGCTGGAGCAGATGTTATGTCTTAAAGCGTTGGCTTAGAAATAGAAACAGAAGGTAGAGAATAAACAGGAACTTTCATGGATGGACAAGTGGAATAATCCAGGGGTTCAGTAGCAACACCAGCTACTTAACATTTTTTTTACAAAGGACTTGGAATTTCAAGCATGCAATGAAACCTAAAATGACACTCATTGGGTTATTGAATTGAAATGCTCAGCTGAAGGAAATACACATAAATTCTCATAAGATCACGTGGAAAAAAGCAGAGAAATAAATAAGCCATGCTGAGGGCAGGTAAAACTAATGCATTTAGGACAGACTGCTGCTACCTCTAGTAAAATATAGTAAGTACCAAATCATTAACAAAGCTTGAGAGAGAATATGTTGGGGTGGATTTAAAAAAATACTGGTCATTATTAGAAAGGGTATTGAAAACCAAAACGATGGTACCCATTCACTTGGAAAATCATGTGTAACTCCGGGATTTACAGATCCACTGTGAGTCATTAAGGGAAATCAACTTCTGGAGGAGGCACATAAAACATCTCTTCTGGCTGTCAGACACATCTGTAGTAGGACAGGCCACAGTTCTAAACCAGTGTAGCAAATCTGATGTTCTGGATTCCCAGGGAGACTTTCCCTCAAGGTTTCCTCTAATCCACTTGCACAGTTAAATCCCATGCTATGATAATCAAAACAATCAGGTTAGGTCATCGTATCAAGGATCCTGCTGGGCCATAGGGCACCTGATTTAGAAATTTTAAATGGTAGTGCTAGAAAAAAACCACAAGAGGGCAACTGTTTGTTCTGCCACCTTTAGATGCAGAGAGTGACAAACCTAAGAAAGTTGGTTTGTGTTTATTGAAGATTGTTTGGGATGGCAATTATAATCTAATAAAAATTTTAAGTCAAAGAGTATGTCTCCTTGGGTTCAACTGACATGCCTCCTATAATAAATTGTGTGCTAGCAGAAACTATAAACACCACAGCTACAGAACGGGAGCACGTGGAGGAGAGGACTCTGTCTATTTTTATTCATGGAGATGTTGCTGTTTTCCATAAACATTCATGGCAATAATATTCACAACTGTTCCAGTGAAACTCAGGAATTCAGCCTTAAACCTCACAGGGTGAGGATACGGAATGTAATTAGTATTTTTTGATGTATAAAGGTATGTCATTTGATATCTATCATAGTCTTAGCCCCCAAACATTGATTGTAATATTCTGGGGGATGAATCAATGAAATGGATTTACTCAATGTTTTTATTTGCCAATGGTAGTTACCCTTCTCCCTGAGATTCAGAGATAACTTCTACATCATTGTCATGATTGATAATGTACAATAAAAAAATGTTTAGTGTCTTCAACATTTTTGTTCTCTTTTATTCTAGTCTCTTTTGCTTTAAACTTCTATCATCAAACTGAAACTTGAGGAGAATAACTAATCCAATAATGGAAACACAGTAGGAATAAAATCTAATATTTTATGTATTTAGGCTGGCAAGGTAAATGTGGCCTCTTACTCCTGTCTCTAACCCTTTTGCAGAGATAATGTTAAAGTAAATATGTTAAAGTAAATTGTGCCTGCATTAGTGAGATGCTTGCAGGTGTGGGATTCTCTTGTACATGTGAACTGCAAAATGTTTACTGAGCTGCAAATTTTAAGTAGACTGCTCTCTCTCACTCTCTCTCTCTCTCTCTCTCTCTCTCTCTCTCTCTCTCTCTCTCACACACACACACACACACACACACACACACACACACGGCCCTAAGAAAGAAAAGACTGTCACTAAGAATAAATGCCAGTGCAAAACTCTATTTAGCAGGTTGTTGACTTCAGAGCCGTAAGAGCTCTACCAGTGTGAAGGTATGATAACCTGAGAAATCCTTAACAAA
>CAUYRT010071864.1:0-12249 GCA_963574885.1 Lepilemur ruficaudatus
CCCGAGCAAGAGCAAGACCCTGTCTCTACTAAAAATAGAAAGAAATTAATTGGCCAACTAAAAATATATAGAAAAAATTAGCCAGACATGGTGGCACATGCCTGTAGTCCCAGCTACTCGGGAGGCTGAGGCAGAAGGATCACTTGAGCCCAGGAGTTTGAGGTTGCTGTGAGCTAGGCTGACCCTGTGGCACTCTAGCCTGGGCAACAGAGTGAGACTCTGTCTCAAAACAAACAAACAAACTAAAAAACATGAACAACATTTTCTTTAATAAGCTGAAATTTTATGTCATTCCTTTTTTCCTTTAACTCATTATTTCCATTCTACTATTCCTTAAAAATTATATCCTATTTTGTGCTTAACAGTCCTTTATTATCTCTTTCATATTTCCCTTCAGCATAAATGTACATTCATTTAAATTTTTCAAGTCTCTTGATTTTCACTCTGTCACCCAGGCAGGCTGGAGTACAGTGATGCCATTATAGCTCATTGCAACCTTGAACTCAAGGGCTGTAGCAATCCTCCTGCCTCAGCCTCCCGAGTATAGCTAGGACTACAGGCATG
Organism: Lepilemur ruficaudatus; assembly: GCA_963574885.1. Lineage (NCBI taxonomy): Eukaryota > Metazoa > Chordata > Mammalia > Primates > Lepilemuridae > Lepilemur > Lepilemur ruficaudatus. The sequence continues at coordinate 565 of CAUYRT010071864.1, forward strand.
CAACACCATACCACACTGATTTTTTTAAAACGTGTTTTGGAGAGACAGGGTCTCACTGTGTTACTGAGGCTGGTCTTGAACTCCTGGCCTGAAGCAATCATCTCACCTCAGCCTCCGAAAATGCTTGAATTATAGGTGTGAGCCACTGCCTGGACTTCAATTTTTGATTCTAGTAATTTGAGTCTTATTTTTTTCTTGATCAGTCTAGCTAAAATTTTGTCAGTTTTTTGACTATCTTAGTCCATTTTCTGTTGCTATAACAGTATACCACAGACTAGGCAATTTTTAAGAAAATAAATATGTTTTTTGCAGTCCTGGAGGCTGGGAAGTCCAAGAGCATGGCATCAACATCTGATGAGAGCCTTTTTGCTGTGTCACAACATGGCAGTGGGCATCACATGGCAAGAAGGCAAGATCTCTCTTCTTCTTATAAAGCCACCACTCCCATTATGGGGGGCCCACCCTGATGACCTTATTTAATCCTAATTACCTCTCAAAGGCTCCACCTCTAATCAACAAGAATTTGGGGAACACACTCAACCATTGTACTTTTTTTTTTTTTTGAGACAGAGTCTCACTCTGTTGCCTGGGCTAGAGTGCCATGGTGTCAGCCTAGCTCACAGCAACCTCAAACTCCTGGGTTTAGGTGATCCTCCTGCCTCAGCCTCCCGAGTAGCTTGGACTATAAGCATGTGCCACCATGCCCGGCTAATTTTTTCTATATATTTTTAGTTGTCCAGCTAATTTCTTTCTATTTTTAGTAGAGAGGGTGTCTTACTCTTGCTCAGGCTGGTCTCAAACTCCTGACCTAGAGAGATCCTCCTGCCTCAGCCTCCCAGAGTGCTAGGATTACAGGCATGAGCCACTGTGCCTGGCTGTACTTACCTTTTAAAAGAACCAACTTTTAGTTTTTATTAGGTTTGTCTATTTTACTATTCTCTAATTCATTTATACTGTTTTAATCTTCATAGTTTTCTTCTGCTTGCTTTGTGTTTTGTTTGATCTTCTTTTCCTAGTTATTAAGTGGTAAGTCAGGTTGATCTGAATTTTTTTCTTAATGTAGATATTTACAGGTATAAATTTCCCTCCATACACTGCTTCGGTTGCATCTCATGTTTTGACATGTTGTGTTTTGTTTTCATTCATCAAGACATTTTCTAATTTCCATTGAGATTTCTTCTTTGACCCATTTTTTATTGAGGAGTATGTTGTTTAATTTCCACCTATTTGTGAATTTCCAAGCTGTGTTATTGATTTCTAATTTCCTTCTATTGTTGAGTGTAATGTTGAGTAGATCTCTCTCAGATTTAGGTGGTTTATAGTGTTTGTCAAGTCTTCTGTGTTCTTGTTGACCCATTGCCTAGTTGCTCTAGCCATTATTGAAAGTGAATAAGTAATGTTGAATTGTATATTTTTCCTTTCAATTTTGTTAAATTTTGCTTCATATTTTTGCATCTCTGTTGTTAGGTGCATATATGCTTATAATTGCTATATTTTGCTGGTAGATTGTCGAACTTTTTTTTTATCATTATAAAATGTTTCTTTAGTAACTTTTTTGTTTTAAAGTTTATTTATTTGCTATTGGTAAAGTCACTCCAGTTTTCTTATGGCGACTGTTTGCATGATATGCAAAACAGAAAAAGTGTGATGTATCATGTATTTATATGATATATATGATCTGAATAAGTCATAATGCATAAATTATTTAGATTATGATAAATCCAAGTAGGTCAAATCAGTAGAGATATTATATATTATTAATAAATGACACTAGGACACTGAGGTACTAGTTGGAAAATTTTAAATTACAACTCCAATCTTATACTATACGCTACCAAAACAAATTCTAAGTCAACAAAGGCAAATATTTTTAAAACATAAAAGAAAACAAAGGTAAATATATATATAATTTGGAGGTGAAAAGATTTCTATGGAAAAATATAAAAAACTTAAGACAAAAGATAGAAATTGAAACAACCACATAAAAATTTCAAACGTGCATATTAAAAAAGTTAATATGCAAAATGGAAAAATATTTATGACTTATATTAACAGTGTGCAAAGAACATGAACAGAAGAACCCACAACAGAAGAAATACAAATAGCCTGTGAAAACACCTTATTAATGTGTTAGTGATAATCAAAGAAATATAAACTAAAACAATGTATTTTTTAACTCTTAAATTGACAAAGATTTTAAAAAGTATAATGCTCCATGTTGGCAAGGAGACACATGGAAAGAGGTAGTATTATGTTCTGCTGTTGGGGTAAGAAACAGTACAATCTTACTGGTCTTAACATTTGAACATAACTATTTCATGCTTATTTATTTTAATCAAAGAATCAAAAATATATGCAAAGATTTAACCATGGACACATTATAGTTTAAATAGCCCTAAACTGAAAAATATCTAAATGTTCAATAATTGGTATTAAAGCATATTACATTTGTATAATGGAATATTAGAAAGCCCTTAAAAATGTTGTAGAAGATTCAATGATATGGAAAGATTAATCATGATATAGTAAACTTTAAAAAGGTTACAATGGTATGTACAGTGTCACTCTTAATATATAATATGTATATGCAAAGAAAAATTATCCAAAGGTTAAAAATTATCTCTGTTAGCATTATCAGGGCTTTTGTTTACTTTGTGCTTCCCGCTCCCCCCTTGGATTTTCTATGTCTTTTTTTTCCCTAAGAAAAAAAGTTAATTTTAAAAACCATCAAAATATTACTTATGCCTATTAATTTGGCAAAGATTATTTTAAAAGACAATACACAGTACTGTTAAGAATTTGGGGGTAAACAGGCACGCAAAAATGTATGCTGCTAATGGTAGTACAAATTGCTACTAATAGCTTCATCATAAACTTGGCAAAATAAACAAAAATCCTTAAAAACAGAAGTATTTTCAGTTCAGGAATTAAGCAAATTATTAGAGATGGATGCCAAAATGGACACATAAACCCAAATGCCCATTTTTAAGTACACAAATAAATTACATTTGTATGAGCTAATACTATGTACTAAAAATCGTATTGTAGGATTCTTGAGAAAGGACAAAGGTCAGTATATTAAGGGCAATACAGTAAATATTGTGTATCATAATAATGCTGATTTAAGAACATATTATATTAATTTCCTAGGGCTGCCATAACAAATGACCACGAAGTAGGTGACTTAAAACCACAGAAATTTATTACCCCACATTTCAGGCCAAAAATCCAAAATCAAGCTATTGGCAGAGTTGGTTCATTCTCGAGGCTATGAAAGAGAAATGTTTCTTGCCTCTCTCCTAGCTTCTGGTGGTTGCTGGCAATCTCGGTGCTCCTTATTTGTAGCTATAGCACTCCAATCTCTGCCTCCTTTGTCATTCGGCCTTCTTGCCAGTGTTTGTGTATCTTCTCCTCTTCTTCTAAGGACACTAGTCATTGGATTTAGGGCCCACCCTAATCCAGGATGACAACTTAACTACTTACATCTAACAAGATCCTATTTCCATAATAAAGTCACATTCTGAGGTTCTGGGTTGACATGAGTTTATGGAAGATATCATTCAGCGCACTACATGTATGTAACACAGATATACAAAAGACTGGATGTATATATATCAGCAGTGTTTATCTCTGGGTGGGTTTATGGATAATTTAAGTATGTGCTTTTCTATAGTTTAAAATAAATAGCTTATGTACTGAAATTGCATTTATATAGATATTAAATTCTAAATTCACGGTATAGGGTGATTATGTGTAGTCAAGAATCACCTTTTCCTTATAAGCCCACAAAATACAGAATACATCATTTATACATAGTATACCCTCTCTTAAAAACATCTAACATAGGCAGTTCTTCTTCCAGCACTGGAATACTGTTCCTGTTTTTCTAGGTGAGTACTAGATCAAGTAGTTGGCTTGTGTTTATATGCTATGTTACATAAAACAGAAAAAGATTTTCTAAACATGAAAGTATAGTTGAATGTGTTCAAGTTAAATGGGTATATGATGAGACTCCACTACTTTATTTTTATAATTAGAGGATAAACTATTTTCTTTAATGTTTACAAAAATCACTACCAATAATGGCAATGAGTTAGGAAAAATTCTTAATACCAAGGGAAAATAATTATTGATATCCAAAATATACTTTTTAGAGGTTAGATATGTCTCTGAGTCTTTCTGGATTTTTTAAAGGTCCAGAAGAAAACAAAATTTACTGTTTGGCATGGGGTAGAGATTGGCGTTTAATAATTTGAATTTCCACAAGAAGCATTTTCTATATTTTGCAATCATCAATATCAATGGGTTGACAATGAAATCAAATCAAAACAAAAAATTGGCAACATTTAAGATGATACCGTGGGCTGGGTGCAGTGGCTTACGCCTGTTATCCTAGCACTCTGGGAAGCTGAGGTGGGAGGATTGCTTGAGGCCAGGAGTTTGAGACCAGCCTAAGCAAGACCCTGTCTCTACAAAAAATAGAAAAATTAGCCAGGTATAGTAGTGCACGCCTGTAGTCCCAGCTATTTGAGAGTCTGAGGCAGGAGAATGGCTTGAACCTAGGAGTTTGAGGTTGCAGTGAGCTATGATGATGCCACTGCACTCTAGCCCAGGTGACAGAGTAACACTCTGTCTCAAAACCCCCCCCCCAAAAAAAAAACAAAGAACAAAAAAAAAGATATTGTGGATATAATTATAGTCAATTTCTGTCTTTTAAAAATTCTTCCAAAGTATACTTCCCTTTTAAAGATTTATGACTATGGTCTCTGTCATAACTGAAGATAAATTATACATCAAATTCAATTTGAAAAGTATTGTCATGTACAGAGGCTGACATCATGGGTAGTCAAAGAATATGTTTAATAAAAAATAATTAAACTTCCATTTGCTCTATAGAACATCATAGAAAGTAATTTAATAAATTACAAATGACTTTTTAAGACGTTTGCTCAACTACAGAAAGCAAATTCAGACTACACAAAATACAACTGGTAAATATTGCAAATGTCCAAAAGAAAAATTGGACTAAGACTTTAATCATGAAACCTGAAACAAGGGCTATAAATACAAGGCAATAACAGCTATAATTCTTTTAGTAACTACCAACACATACTTGAATATCCTTTCAACTGCAACTTTAGTATTATGTAATTCTACTGATTTTTTTTTCCTTATAATCCTTAACTTTACACAACCATATTTGCATGTTTTTTCCTTAGCTGATAACTGGATTTTTCCCCAATCCTAAATAGAAGTGGCTTGAAACCTAAGAGAATGTTTAAAGTTAATATTAGTCTTAATGCTTTGAGAACTGTAATTGCCTTATTACATAGAAAGAGAATTACTAGGATATTAACCAAATTCATTTGACCATAATTAGGAAAATAGTTTATCTCATAAATTTGATATAAATTAGATTTTAGTGACAAGATCTAGAGATTTTTTTTCCTTTTTTTTTTAATCGGGGAAAGAAAGGAATAAAGATCATGTGGGTAGAACTAAAGGGAAGATGAGAAATATGGATGTTATTGAAATACTCCACTGGCAAACTAAGTTAACTGTGTTTGAAAAACTTTGGCTATCTCGTAGGTGTATTCTAGTTAAACAAAAGTGCAATACTGCAAAGGGAAGATACTAAATATGTAATATATCATTTCCATGATGAAGAATTACTACCCACTTCTCCTGGATGGGCATTATAGTGACTATTGCTAAGACATTGCATAAAGGACTATCAATTCAAAGTACTATTTTGGGAAAATACAAAATCAATACAATCCCAATGGAACTTATATAATTTTGTAAATACATATAACACTGTCTCTCTAATAAGGGGTTAGTTATTTTACACACAGAAACATAATTTACTGGTAAAGGTCTTGGAAAACCTAATACAATTGCTTAATTCATGACAAAGCAACAGTTGTGTCAAAACATACTGAAAGTTGTTTTTGTCTGTAGGAGAGAATCGGGGTGCTTTTTTCCCCTAAATTTATCCCCTTGCAAAAGTTACCACTGACTTATTTGAGTACCAGAAAAATGCTAACATTTATCTCTCCACAGAATGTAAATATTTTTATGTCTAATTCGGTTCTAATTGTTTTAAATGTATATGAAGGTGAACCTGGACCTCTACCGTGTCAGAATAATAGCAGCGTTAGCAGGAGAAATTGTATTACAAATCAATTATCAGACAAATTTTACATGGTAAAGCGTTTTAAGAAATTGAACAGAAGCCTTGGGCTTCATTTTTGTGGTTTACAGGTATAACTTGTACATCTTTTTGAGATTATTCAAAGTGCATTTCAAAATGGGCAACTCAGTATATTTAATATAAACTGATAACCCAATACTGATTCTGGGCAACATTTAGTCTGCTTATACTTAGAAACTCAAAATGAATTTAGACGATCTGCATATTACTTTACCACTATTTGTTAGTTTTGGAATATTTCCATGACATAAAACACAAATAGAAATCTACACAAATAAAGCAAACAAACAATTTCTTTTACATGAAGTATGCTGTGTTGAAAGTTCTTTTCAGTGGCATTTCATGAGTTTGCCTTTTCTGAACCCTGGAAACAGATATTACTCATCTGAGACATAATTATTTCTAATAGGAGGCCAGACTTTGAAAAGTTAAAACTAAGTATGTCTATAGGGTGCCAAAGTCACTTGACACAGGATTATTTTATGACTTAATTTTACTGATATCCCGAGTTAAGCTCAGCAAAAAGCAAGTCATATTTCTTGCCAGATTAAGATGATATATAGGATGTGTTTAAAAAACCCCTGAAAACAAGTATAGAATTAGAAACGAATGTAAACTTCCTAAACTAACTCAGCTGAGGTAACAGGTAGCCAGTTAAATTGGCTGATTGGGAAACTTATTTCTTCTTTAAAACATACTTGTACCTGAATTGGAAACATCAGCAGTGCATCACAACACTAGAGCATTTTCATGTAATTAAAGCAATGGATGGTGATGTAGATTCTACAGCTTTCATGACATTCATTAGCTGCCCAAATTATTGCTGAGTTTTGATCTGTAAATTATAGGTGTCAAGGAGGCTGTAAAACTATATTCAAATTAAATCAGTAATATGCATAAAGTATTCTGTGTTCACTGCAAATATATTAAATATACAACTCTTATTGAGCATAATTTTCATAAAATTAACCCCCAACAAAATTATAATGCCTTTTGTTGTAATTTTACACCTTTATGTATTTGATAGTACATACGAGTTCAGAAACTTATGAATCTTAAGAAATATTACATGCAAAACGTCTCTGAAAGCAGTTTGCACTTCTAAACAAATAACTGAAATGTTCGGTCAGTAAGTTATTGATGCACTCAACACTGGGGTATTTACAATTAATAATTAAAGAAAAAAATCCAAAATCAGTTCATCATTTAAGTGCAGAGTCTGGGAATCAGTCTTCATTACTGGAATCTGAATCCTCGGATGATGATGATGTACTATCAGAGCCCGATGAAGCATCAGCTTTCTCTGAACCCTCATCTGTGCTGTTTTCATTGAGAGGACTTGGTTCAGTACCCCCTTTGTCTTCCTGATCTCTAACTCTGGAATCTTCTTCCTTTACTTCTACAGACTTAGATGAGCCTAAGTCACTGTTTTTGTTTTTCTGTACATCAAAAGTATTGGACTGGGACAAAGTTGGAACATGAAGATTAAGGCCTGGAGTGAGAAGCATCCCTGGGTAAAGTATGTTAGATAGTAATAGTGGGTTAAGAGCTAATGGGTTGGTAGCTGCAGCTGTATTTAATGCAGCAGTAGAGGATGTCGAAGGAGAACTTGCCACACAGTTTTCTCCACCATGCTCTGAACTTTGGCTCTCTGTCCTTTCTTTTTTTCCTTCTAGCTCCTTAGAGTCATTTCCCTTTTTCTCTTCTGTCCCAGATTCTGCAGGCTTTGTCACGAGTCCTCCCATGCCCAACAGATTTGGTAATCCAGCCATTCCTGACAGTAGCATGGGGAACATAGCAGCCACGTTTTTAGCTTCTCCTCCAGAGGAAAGGCCAGCAGGCATTCCCATCAGCCCTGCAGTTACTTGTAGGGACTGCAAGTTTTGCAGGTTTTGTTGTAAGGCCTGAAGAGTTGTGAGATCCACACCTGGAAGTAATCCATTGGCTAACAAAGGATTGCCTGAAACACCGGTGGCAGATGCAGCTGCTGCTACTGTGGCCTTCGCGATTCCACTTTTAGGCCGTCTCCCCCGCCTGCTTACTTCCTCTCTCACAACGGGACCAGTGAGTATCCGTTCATACATACTTTCTGGAAGAAATCCCTGGAAGTGACATATATTCATGAATAATGGCTACAGAAAATAAAATCAATAGCTATCAATAGCTCATCATATAAATACCCTATTAAATATAGGTAATTATTTGGAAATTGATTCTGTATTGATATAGCTCTTCCACTTTCCATTTTATCATAGGATAAGAGCGCAGAAAGAGGCCGTGAGCCTTCCTCCATATTGTGAGACAGAGGTTTGTAAAATAGTTCTAGAAAACATAAGGTCCAAAGAAATTTTTTCACAGGTCTTCCGTAACCCTTACCTGTTTCATATCAGCACTTGTTCTAGAAGACCAAAGAAGTGGCCCCCTTCTCATTGGGAAGAACAATAAAGAAAGGATAGGGGAAGTGAAAGGTGAAGGTTAAAATGAGATGCTTTATATGGATTTTTCGACTGTCACTTTGGGAATAAGAGAGACAGAGCCAAGCTGGAAAAGATACATAAAAGGGGGAGAGATCACCAGGCTCAGAACAGCAGTGGCACCTGCAGATTGCGAACCACAGAGTCCAGGGGAAGGAAGAACAAACCATGCTACTTTCATGTAATTCTCCCATGACTTTCTGGTTCATGGAATAGTTTATTAATTCTTAACATAAAACTCAATCTAAGATATAATTGAATGGCATCTAATTTTTAAAATGATGTATCAGTTAGTATTTGTGAAATACTCACAGATTGCTTAACAACATCTCCCCATTCAGGAGCTACTCCATATTCTGAATTTTCTTTGAGAAATCTACATAAATCTTTCAAAGGGGGAGCAAATGCACCTCCAACCTATAAATGAAAAATAGATTGTTAAATACTTAAAACACTATTAAATATGAAACTATTTCTTGCTTTTATTGTGTTCTATAGTTTATTTCTTTAAAATATGTACTTTTTGAACCACTTTCAACAATCTTTATGATATTAAAAAGGACCACCACAACCCACATGGATATTGATATACTATATAAACATGTGGTAATGTAAATTTTAAATGGTTTGAGTCCAACAACTGGAACATTAAATTGAATAACTACCATTTACTATGTATTTCCTATGTTGGATAGGCAGTATAGCCTAGTTAAGAGTATACTCTTTGGAGTCAGCTATGTGAATTCGAGCAAATCACTAAATCTCTTAGAGCCTCAGTTTTCTGATCTGTAAAATGGGGATAACAACGATACTTCCCTCATAGGGTTTTATTAAGATAAAGGGAGACATTTCAAGTGCCTTAGCATAATGCCTGGCACATAATAAATATAAGTTATTCTTATATGCCAAGTATTGTGCTAAGGACTTTAAGTGTATAACTTATTTTAGTTCTCACTACATCCTTCTTAGATAGTATTATTTCTATTTTTCAAAGGAAGGAAATTTATGTAATTTGCCTAAAGTCAGCTAATAAATGTTAGGGTCAGGATTCAAACCCAGGTTTCAGAAACCCATATGCTTATCTATAATGTATATTGACAGCCCGACGTACTTTGTATGTGAAAAGTGATAAAACCAACCAATCATAATTAAAAAAAAATAAAAAACACTACATAATTAGTATGACATTGAGACAAAATATTATTTTGAAGTTTAAATTAAGAATATTATATTTGGACAAATGATTTACACTTACCAATTTAATGTCCCTTTGGAGTCTAAAGATATGTCTTAATTCCTTCTTCCATACCCCTTTGAATCAATTAATATTACATTTTGATAGGATATAGATGGGTTTAATATGGTCAGTTATATTACCTGTAAATATTCTTATCTAGTATTCTTATATTCTTTACTTAGTCTCTGTAATTTCTGTTGCCTTCTCCTTTTTATTATCTCCTTCATTAAGCTTCAATTTAAACTGGAGGCCCCCTTGGGGGTTTATGGGGATTTAGTAGGTAGATTCTTTTCCTTAGTAACTCATCAATCCGTAAGCCTCTACCCTACAGATTCAAGACAATAAAGAGCCCTAACAAATTAAGGGAAATGAACAGGCCCCTTATGAAGTTACAATAATTAAAAATCAAATTTAGAATGTTTAATTTCAAACATAGCAAGTAAAAATCCAAAACTGTTTCATTTCCTTAAAACTGGCTAAGACAAATTCATTCACGATATTTAGTAAGAACTTTTGGTGTAAGATGAAGTGTAAAGATTTGTAACACAATCTATGCAAGCACAAAATTTAAGTAAAATGCTACTAAAACATCACCTTGTTCTTTCTTTAAGGCATCTATGTTATCACTTTAAAATGCTAACAAAAGCTCAATAAGCTATCTCTGCAAAATTGGGGGAAAAATTAGTATTAAAGAGTTGGTGTATACAATATTAAAACTGTTATTTTAAAAACAGTTTTCTTGGCCAGGCACAGCAGCTCATGCCTGTGATCCCAGCATTCTGGGAGGACCAGCAGAAAGATCACTTGAGGCCAGAGTCCAAGACCAGCCTGGACAACACAGTGAGACCTTGTCTCTACAAAAAATAATAAAAAAAATTTGGCTGGACATGATGGTGCATGCCTATAGTCCCAGCTACTCAGGAGGTTGAGGTGGGAGGATTGCTTGAGCCCAGAAGTGTGAGTTGCAATGAGCTATGATCATGCCTCTGTAATTGAGCCTGGGCAACAGAGCGATACCCTGTCTCTTAAAAAAAAACAAAAAAGTTTTGTTCTAATTCTAATATATCTTATGAGAAATTCAAATATTTTAACGTATTTTTATCCTACCAATAAAGGCATTTAACAGAGAGTAATCAGAACCAAGGAATTAACATGATCTATGTAAGGTATTAATAATTTAGTCTGTGAACAAAAGAACTCAGTGAGAAATTTGATGTTTGTATTGAGGCCAATACAAACATCAAATTTTTCTTTCTTATTTATTTTGTTACTTGCTCATGAGAATAACAGTGTGTCAAAAATATACATTTGCAGCCAAGCGTGGTGGCTCACGCCTGTAATTCTAGCACTCTGGGAGGCCGAGGCGGGAGGATCACTCAAGGTCAGGAGTTCGAAACCAGCCTGAGCAATAACGAGACCCCGCCTCTACTAAAAATACAAAGAAATTAATTGGCCAACTAAAAATATATAGAAAAAATTAGCCGGGCATGGTGGCACATGCCTGTAGTCCCAGCTACTCAGGAGGCTGAGGCAGAAGGATCGCTTGAGCCCAGGAGTTTGAGGTTGCTGTGAGCTAGTCTGACGCCATGGCACTCTAGTCCGGGCAAAAGAGTGAGACTCCGTCCCAAAAAAAAGTTAAAAAAAATATACATTTGCAAAATGGTGTCACAAGTCTTCTGTCATGTACTTTGTGAGGTCAAAGAGATAGATACCAATCCAAATGTAAAACGATTTGAGGAAACAAATGTTGAGCCATATCT
>CAUYRT010071866.1:0-36085 GCA_963574885.1 Lepilemur ruficaudatus
GATGAAAATGTACTAAAATTGATTATGATGATGTTGTATAACTATGAATATACTATTAATAAAAACCATTGAATTGTGTATTTAAATAGATTAATTGTATGGTATGTGACAAAAATTCAAATGCAGACAAAATTAACACATATTTAGGAAATGTATTAGTCAAGGTTCTCCAGAGAAACAGAACCAATAGGAGATATATATATCCTATATATATATGTAATATATAGGATATATAATATAGGGTATATATCCTATTTACACACACACACACACACACACACATATATATAATGGAAAAAGAGAGGGAGGGAGAGAGAGAGGTTTTGAAGAATTAGTTCCTGTGATTGGGGGGGCTGGGAAGTCTGAAATCTACAGGGCAGGCTGGCAGGCTGGAGACAGTCTTGAGTTCAAAGGCAGCCTGGAGGCAGAATTCCTTTCTTCTCAGAAGATCCCATTCTTTTCTCTTAAGGCCTTCGACATATTGGAGAGGCCCACCCATATTATGAAGAGTAATCTGCTTTACTCAAAGTGTATTGATTTAAATTTTAATCACATTGGAAAAATACTTCACAGCAACATCCAGACTGGTTTGAACAAGCAACTGGGCATGCTAGCCTAGCCAATTTGACACATAAAATTAATCAGAAGGTGAAGTTCTAAACAAAATGAAGAGACTGATAATCACAGAATTCAGTCTTGTGCTTATCTATGGGAAGTAGACAAAGCATTGTGATAAGAAGTAGCCAGAAAGGACGTCAAAGTCAATGGTCATGTTCTGTATCTCAAAGTGGATGCCGAGTATATGGACATTCATTTTTACTAGTAGTATTTAAATTAATATATTAGGTATATGGATTATATATTAGCTTATAAAATGTATTTAATGTTTATTAAATATTTTTATTAAAATTTTTCTAAGATTGAGAGTACAAAGGGATAATAAGTTAGAAATTTCTATAAACAGATACATATATGCAGCCTGAAATAATACCTGACTTTGTGAACATGAATAGACCTTGAAAGCAATTCATGGTCCAAAATATATCCCAACTCTATATCAATATTTTTTCAACATCTGTTATCAACATGAATGTTGAGTTTCACCAAGGAGAACTGAGTACAAATCCACATACCCCAAAATATTAATAATGTTTGTGGTGGGGTAGTGGATTATGAGTGGTTTTTCTTTTTTTTTGTTCCATTCTCAACATTTTTTTAATCCTGTAGTAAAACAGACGTTAATAAATCATTGAATTTTAGAGTCTCCCCTCCACCTTCATGCTAAAATATTTCCTTCCGTCCTTTCTTTCTTCCTTTCTTCCTTCCCTGTCTAAAATCTCTAGTATAACATTGAAAAGAAGTGATAAGAGCTGACATTCTTGTCTTTTTCTTGATCTTTCAGTCTTTCACCACTGAGGATGATGTCAGGCTGTAGAGTTTTTGTAGACGCTCTTTATCAAGTAGAGGATGTTCACTTCTGCTCCTATATAGCTGAGAATTTTTATGAGGATTGCAACTTGGATTTGTAAAATGCTTTCCCTGTATCTCTTATGATGATCTTATGGTTTTTCTTTTCAAGTTTGTTAATATGGTAAATCGTATTGGTTGATTTTTGCCATTTTTTTATTGTGGTAAAACACACATAACATAAAATTTACCATCTTGACCATTTTTAAGTGAACAGTTTAGTGGTATTAAATATACTCATAATGCTGTGCAACCATCACCACTATCTATCTGCAGAACTCTTTTATCTTGTAAAACTGAACTCTATAACCATTAAATAATAACTCCCCATTTCCCCTACCCCCAGCCCTTGGCAACCAATATTCTACTTTCGTCTGTACAATTTTGAGTACTCTAAGTACCTTATATAAGTTGAATCATACAGTATTTGTCTTTTTGTGACTGGCTTATTTCACTTAGCATATTATCCTCAAGGTTGACATGTTACAGTATATGTCAGAATTTCCTTCCTTTTTAAGGCTGAACAATATTTCATTGCATATATACACACACACACACACACATATATACACCACATTTTGCTTACACGTTTATACATCGATGAACACTTGGGTTGCTTCCAACATTTTGGCTATTGTGAATAATGCTGCCATGAACATGGGTATACAAATATCTCTTTGAGACCTTGCTTTCAATTGTTTTAGTATATGCTCAGAAGTGGAATTGCTGGATCGTATGGTTAATTCTATTTCCAGTTTCTTGAGGAACTGCCATCCTGTTTTCCACAGCAGCTGTACCATTTTACATCCCCATCAACAGTGCACAAGTATTCCAATTTCTCTGCGTCCTCACCAACACTTGCTATTTTCTGTTTTTTGATAATAGCCATTCTAATGAGTATAAGGTGATATTTCATAGTTTTGATTTGCATTTCCCTAGTGATTAGTAATGTTGAGCAACTTTTCATGTGCTTATGGTCATTTGTATATTTTCTTTGGAAAACTGTCTATTCAAGTGTTTTGCCCACTTTTAAGAAATGATTAAATAGAAAATTGTATAATTTTCCAGCTTTCCCTCTTTCTACTTCTCATCCTACTCTCCAGCCATGCTCTATTCATTGCAGTTCTCAGATATGTTATGCTGTTTCATTCTTTCTTCTCCAGCTCCATTTACCTGGAATTCCAACCCCTGTCTCCACTTCTGCCCACTGTCCTTTCCCTAATACATACTGCTCACTTTTCAATACCCAGTTCAAAGACATCTCTTTAATAAAACCTTTTCTAACCATCTCCACTTCCTTCCTTGTGCTCCTTTTTCCATCATAACACATATAACAATTTATCATATTTATTCATTCATATGACATATCTTAATTATCCATGCATTTTCAGCACCTGTACCTTGGCACAGGGTAGGCACTGAGTAAATGTTTGAAGGAACAAGTGGACACCATTTAAGGGGCACATCTATTCTTCTTAAATGAGATATAGGAGTATATTTTAAATTTGTATAAATTTGTTTGGAATTGATAAACATTTTTCTGTAGTAACTATTATATAGTTCTTGGATGCACAAAGAACATAGATAAAACTTTGACATTGAGACAGTTGAACTTCAACCTTTCCCACCTCAGTCACTGTTCTTCCCCTGCCCCATATCCTCCTCCTTTCTAGAACCCAGAGTCCTCAGCCCACATATCAGAAATCCAAGGACTTGCTTTGGCATCAAAGAGTTCAATACTCCAAATGAGGATCCTGTTCAGTTCCCTTCAGTAAAGCCTCTTATAATGAATTTCAGTTTAGATGCTGAGATTAAGAAATCTGATTTCATAATTCACACAAGCATAGGAATGACAGAAGATATTGCCTAATATTCTTCTCTGAAGTATTTTGAAATTGACATACTTGTCAACTCAAGTGAATTTTACATTGTAGGATTTTCAGCTGGATAGGATAAGTTAGTAAAACAGTCCAGCTAATGAAAGAAAGGTATTTTGGCACAGAAGAAACAAGCCTGGATAAGTCAGCCAAGAGACTCCCTCTGCCAACTGTCCCCAGGACTATCTGTGGACAACCACTTTCTCCCCCTTTTTCCAGAGGAGAAGTATTCAGGCATTTAAAACTTTTTTACATAGGAAGAAACTGATGCTCAAAGAGGTCAAGTCTCCAATGCCACACAGAGGATAAGTGTCACAAGTGAGACAGAAATTCAGCTCCGACTCCAAGCATCTGTTGCTCTTTCTAGCAATTACATATGCCCCATATGTAATTTATTTCCTCCTCTTCTTGGCTGCTGGAGCCACAGACACCTTGAAAATCTTTTCTACAGGAAGTCCTCTAACCATCTCAGAGGCTCTGCCTCTACCACAGCTGCACTAAAGGTGACAGTCCCAGAAGAAAGCCCTCTGTGCTGGCACAGTGTGGGGAGGGGTTATGAGAGAAAGTGCTTACTTCCAACTTGATATTGGAACTATCAGGCCAGTCTATAGGCAGTGGAGACAAAGAGATGTATGTGTACAACCCTGGCTTTTCATTAAACCAATTTTCCATGGAAAGAGTAAAATATAATTGGCTTTTATTTTTAAACTAGTTTTTACAAATGGACTGTCTTATAATATTGATTCTATGAGGGGGAAAAAACATCCAAGATTCATACCACTGATTTCTAAAGAATTTGTGGAACAGATCTGCTAGTGAGATGGGGACTCAACTTTTCCCATGCTTCCCTTTCTCCCTTCTTACCCTCGCCCCCATATTTAAAATGATCTACTGTTACACACCCTGTCATGACCATAATATTCTCAGTGACTAAATGAGCACTCTAAATTGACTAAAAGTTTTAAATAGGTATTTTGCAAGTTATATGGCTGGAAAACCTTTGATGTCATCTAAAGACCAGGCTGTGATTATTTTAAGAGAACCCCGTGGATCTGATTTTATTATAATGCCATTAGAGACCATAGGGAACTCAGTATAGGTATACTTTTAGGTGCTTCTTCAGTCTTTGCAAAAAACAGACTTAGATAAACTGTTGACTTATGGTAACAGAAGGAGAATAAGACAGAAACATGGTTTCCTAGCTTTAGAGTCAACTTTGCTTGTAGTATGGTGAACAAATGATAAATATTAAACCAAGTTCTGCTGAGGAGTGGGGATTTTAGTACAAAAGATGAGAGGGACACAGGTCAAGAAAGGGAAAGAAGAAAGACAGAACAACATGGAGAACATTTCAATGAAACCTAATAGTCCCCTGTAGAAGTGACCGTGTCTTCCTCTGTCCCTCCACTGTAGCTGGTACATACATCTGTCATGATACCTCTAACAGATGTTTAGCTCTCAACCTTCCTTATAAGACTGTGAGCCCTTGAAAGCAAGAATGGTTCCTGAAGGAGGATGAAGGGGAGGAAATGTCTGTAGACTGTTTGATATAAAAGTACGAATATTAGTGAAGAGGTTTGGGCAGGAAATATAGATTTCAGGATGACAACACCCCAGGAGACCATATGGAGTGAGAAGAGCAGCACACAGTGGACAGGCACACAGTGAAGGGGATTGGCTCGGAGACAAGTAGAATCAGAGGAGATCAAGGCGGGGAGGCAATGTAACAGAGGTCCGGGAAAGTGAGAACTGTACACCCTTTGCTGAATCCACCAATACTAAGGTTATCTGTGGATTTTGCTAGAATAGTCTCAGTGGAGAGGGCTGCAGCCACTTTGCACTGTGGTGGGAAAGATGGAAGACGAAGAAGTGTAGAAAACAAGTGTAGAGCCCTCTTTCAAGTAGCCTGGCCAAGAGAGGGGATTGCTAATAGAAGACACATGATTAGAAAAATTATTTTTTAAGGATAAGAGAAGACTAATGAAGTTTTTAGCTTGAAAGAAAAGAGTTGATAGAGAGGGATCAGGGGAAGATTCAGTAGAAAATGGAGAAAATAATAGAGAAAAATCATGGACTAGAAAGGGAGAGGATGGTATCAGAGAACCTGTCATGAACAGGCACCTGCAAGTGAGGAGTGCTTGGTAGGGATGCTAATAATAGTTAGAGACAGGGATGTTGAGGGGGTTTAATGAAGGAGGTGGTACACACTTCTGAGGGAGTGAGGGGGTCAAAGGAGAGTGGGGGAAGACTCACACAGTTGCTGAGAAGGATTGATCTAACCAGTAAAAAGACCTTGGAACAGAGCTGAGGGCAAGTTAGGATTGGAGGTCATGAATGAACAGTGGCACCAATTCACCTTGTACACTCTCACAGATCAAAGGGTACGCAATTCCACAAAGAAAGACCTTCACATTTCAATACTTGCTTCCCTCTTATCTTCAAGAGCTTATGTCCTTCAGCAGTGTATCCTAGCCATTTCATTTTATGTGCTATGTTCTTCCTTCACCTCTTTCTTTTTCCTTACCTCTCTCCTGCTCTCCATCATGAATGTATTTTCCCTCTCTTTGTTATTCTTAGTTTGCGTCATTAAGAAAAAAGAAAACCATCTAAGTGAATTTGCTGTTTCAGATGCCATCCTGGGAGGGAATTTAGGTCCCAGGGTTAGCGGTAGAAAGGGGCTTCAGAACAGTGTCTCACATGGGGTTTATTTTCTTTTCAGGGGTCCGATCTGGCTCTGAAATTCTCCAAGGCTTCAAACTTCGTATTACTGTGTGTATATTCAGTCAAGAATGAATTTCAGGAGAAGTTGACTGTATAACATTCTGCTTTTGTGATGGCTAAACAACTGTTTGTCTAGTCGTGAACAGTTGAGATGACTTTCTACTTTACAGCTCTACTCATTCTTTAATAGGTGCATTATGCAAACGTGGACACATTGCATCACTGTGAAGGACTTCAGACCGCGGTTTGCAAAAGCAGAATAAATTTTCTTGGGGTTGTACCGTTATGTACACACACACACACACACACACGCCCATTGGCAGACACGGCCACACCTCACAGCTCTGGGGGAAGCCACAGACCTCAGCTGTACGAGCTGAACCTAGACTAGAGGAACTTTCCGCAGTCCTGAGGACAAACAGCCCCGCGGTCACGCCGGTCTGCCAGCCTGAGGCTTAGGCGGGCGCCTGCGGCAGCAGGTACGCGGTGCGCACCCGCGTGGGGGCCTGGGCTGCGCGGAGGCGGCGGGAGGGTCCCGGGAGCTGCAGAAGTCGGTGCCGCTGCGCGCGCGCCGACCGGCCTGAGCCAGCCGCATCCCCGGGCCGCCCCTTGCAGCCTCCTCGCTCCGGTGAGCCGCCGCCGCCCCTCCCTGCCGGCCTCGGGCGCCCTCGGGCAGTGCCCGCCGCCTGCCCCAGCCCGGAACATGGCTGCGCGCCCCGCCGCTACCCTCGCCTGGTCGCTGCTGCTCCTCTCCTCCGCCCTGCTCCGTGGCGGCTGCCGGGCGCGCTTTGCCGCCGAGCCGGATTCGGAGGACGATGAAGAGGAGGCAGCGGTTTTCCCCGAGTCGCCCCTGCAGAGACCCACGGTGCTGGTGGCCCTCCTCGCCCGCAACGCTGCGCACACGCTGCCACACTTCCTCGGCTGCCTGGAGCGGCTGGACTACCCCAAGAGCAGGATGGCCATCTGGTGAGCCGGCGGGGGCCCCGTGCAGCCGCGGCGGGAGGCGGGAGGCGGGGGCGGCCTGCCGAGCGCGGACAGTGCCCGAAGCAGCCGCCGTGGGGCTAGGGGACCGCCGAGGGCACGCGGGAGACCTGGCGCGCACACTCCCTCACTGCCTGCAGGAGTCCCGGGCGGAGCAGGCGGTCGGGCTGGGGAAGGACGCGCTGCTCTGTGTGCGCATGGGGTGCTAACGGGGACAACCTGCCCACCTGAGCTCGCGTGGGCGGTGTGGGGATTAGGTGGCACTGTTCCTCCTTCCCCCTGTCACGGGCGGCTTGGGGAGACCCCTCAAAAGGGCTTTCAACTCTCAAGGTTTTCCCTTTCCCCATCTCATACCCCTAGCTCTGAAGTGACGGGATAGCGTGCCTTTCACCGTCTCCCCACCAAAGGCGACATATGTGCGGACCGTAACTGCGCTGGCAAGGGGGCGTAGGGGTCCGCAGGGGTCCGCAGTGGTTGGGGTGGCGTAGAGTGTGCTGCTCCGACTTCCCGGAGTCCGGCTTCTGCTCCCACCTCAGAGGCTGGAAATGTGGCTCCTGGTTCTCCAGGGGGTGCTGGACCAGGGATGGAGATTGGGCGGGGCCCGCGAAGTCTCCCCAAGTACGCCACCAGCGTGGGTCCCGTCTCCTCCGAGCGCTCCAGGCTGTCCCGCCTGTGCATCCTCCTGGTGCGCATTCCCCGCTGCAAATGCAAACCGCGCGGGGCGCCTTGGGGTACTGCGTCCTGGGGAGCGACGGGAAAGATAAACAGTTAAGTTTTGTCCCCAGAAGAAAGACCTCTGGGCCTGGGGAGAGGCCCAGGGGATCAGTGGGGGTGGCTGCCCGCCCCACCTGTAGAACTTGGTCCAGTCTCTAACCTTTCATAAACGCAAGTATCAGAGGGAGACGAAGTTGGTGACCAGGCGAGCTGTTAAAGGGCCTGTGTAGCAGAAGGTGGATGCTGGCCAGGGGAGATGGGCTGCCAGGTCCCCGGAGGAAGACAGAGCCCCGGTCACTCTGGAGAACTTTCCATTTTGTGTTGATAAAAGGAGCTGTTCTCAGACGAGACACATCCTTAAAGCAGCGGTGGAGAGGAGGAGGAGTAAAAGCAGCAGCTGGAACTGGCAAGCCTTGGGTACCTGCAGGGAGAGGTGCAGAGGTGTGAAAGCAAACATGTGGTATAGTACAGCGCTGTGCTACCACTTTCCTTGACTGCCTCCACGGAGAAGGGCACATTATGTGGAAAGTGGGAGCGTTGGTACAGCCAGGTTTTAAATCAGAAGGAAGGATTTCTTTTTAACCACTTCAATACCAAAAGAAAATTTCACAAATGTCAGTTCTCTTAGTTGCTTTTTTCAAAAGAGATGTCTTACAATATGGTCATGGCCTTTATGCAGTATTTAGTTTTTAAGAACATTACAATATTTGCTACAAGAAGCTAGCGAGGGGTTAAACAGGTACCAAGCTTTGCTACCTAATTTACAGACATTACCTCCTTTATCACACAGTAAACTTTTCAGACGAGTGCTATGATCCTTATTTTATGAACGAAGAAACTGAGGCTTGGGTCATTTCAATAATTCACTTAAAGTCACAGAATTAATAAATGGCAGAACTGGAATTCGAACCCAAGCTTGTCCCTAAAGATTGCCCTAAAAAGGTAGTGCTGATGGGAATATGACATAAATAAAACTTATATTAACCTATAAACTACAAATTAGGAGTCTTGAGTTATTTATCACATGCTTGATGGGTGATTTTGAGCCGGTTGCTTGGGATTGATAGGCAATCAGTTTCCTCGTCAATAAAATGAGGAAATTGGAATAAATTACTTCAAAAATTCTTTCTGGCTCATGAATTTCATATATTTTATGATACGATTAGGATCAACTAGCATTAATATACATCCTAAATTCCCTGAATGTTTCAGATTATATGGGCATTGGTGTTCTATTTATTAACAGTTAGGTGGGTTTCCTTTATGGCCAGTGTTGGAAACTTAAAGAAAAATCTCAAGGGCCTTTGGCAACCTTTGAATCAGTCACTGAAGATTCTTCTTTGAAAAATATTGGTTATGTCTTAGAAACCCTGTATTATTTATTAGGTATTGTTATTATACAAATGCTAGTTTCTAAATATTCTTTACAGCTCTCAAAGTACTTTCATCAACTGTGTTCTCTTTTGATTCTTACTGCCATTTTGTGAAGAAATAAAATTATCTGTATTTCACAGAAGAAGAAATTGTGTCTAAAGTAATTGACTTACTCAAGATTACATTTATTTATTAATTCGACAAATACTTAAGAAGAGCTCATGGTTCTTCTAAGAACTTTACATTCATTTTCTGGTTTAATCTCCATAATGACTCTATCAGGTATATACTATTATTTTACCCTTTTATAGATGGGAGAACTGAGGCACAAAGAGGTTGTATAAGCACATGCTCCTAATAAGCTTTTTTTGTGAGAACCAGTCAAGTTAGGGATGAAAAAAGTTTAGAAAGATGTGGTTCCTTACAGACAAATATGGCTCTTTTTATGGGCAGTATGAGGTGATCTGAATGGCATTTGGGGGATTTTAAATAAGTTGTGTTGTCATTGAAGATGTCTTGAGGAGTTGACACTTATTTTGGACTGAAATTTGAAGGATGAATAGAAATCAATTAAAACTTGGGAAAGGAAAGTTCCAGAAATAGGGCATAGCAAGGGAAAATATAGTACTGGGGCATTAACCAGAGTTTCCTCTCAGGGGAGTTAAAGTGAGTGACAAGTCTAATGATTGCAAGTCTCCAGTTGTGTTATACCATATGGTCTCTCCAGAAATACTGACTTCTAGACTAGCACTAGGGGAATATTTGCCTGATAAAGTTATGGGATATAACCCTCCTAGGGAGGCAGTACCTCAGTTTAGTATGTTACAGCTTTAAGGGGTTTCTGCCAACTGCTCACCTCTAGTTTCTCATTCCCAACCTCTATTTAACATTCTGAGATGCTAAACTGACTAGAATCCACTCTGCAAAGCCAGCACATGCCAGTGTCAAAAATTGCAGTGAGCTATCAGAACTTTACAAAACAGAACTCTGTTGAATATAGAGACTGAGGTGCCAGCTTCCTTTGAATCTGATCGTAGTAACTCACTCTGTGTAGACTCTCTCTTCTCGTTCATCCACTTACCTCTACGAAGAGCCGGAGGAGGGCCTGATAAGACTTCTCTTCCAGATGGGTCATTGAGGGGCCTGGCTCATTGATTACATTCAGACTTCCCTATGATATGATATTTTTTCTTACCTAGAGTTCTGGACCAGTTCTGCACTGCACATATAAGTGAAATGAGTACCAACAAACTGGCCTGAAAAATTCTGCTAGCAGAGAATGTCTTCACTTAGTTAGCATCAAGTTTATTTAGATTAGGATGAATAAAGGAAAATTTATATTTTAGAGATACTTTGTACCAGCAAAAAGGAAAACTTTTTACATTTACCAGTCTGATCTCAAAATCCACCAAACTAATTGTTTTCTTTCAAATATTGCAACTCTGTGATAAGGAAGATATTCCTTGTGCCATAATTAAAACCAGCACTAAGTTTATGAGAATCAGCATTGTGCTGAGATGAAGGGAACTGTGAAGTGTTGTGACATGTGACAGTGTACTTTAGTGGGTTCTCTTTAATTCAGTGGAGCCATGAGCAAGTGGCCTTAGCAATAGAGAGAAGGCTGACCTCATCCTCCTTCCCAAAACTATGATTAAGGGGAATGGGGCCAAGTACCATGATAGTGAAAACTGGAGCATGGCACGGGGAAAGGCATTTTGGTCCAAATGAGACATTAAGATTTTCTTTTGGAGAGCCTGCTGTTGCTTGTGGGAAGACAGTTGGGATTCACAGAGTCTGTGCAGGCACAAGGCAGTATCTGCTATGTAATTACAGAATGATTTGAGTATTTCATTTGGTAGAGTTTTTAAAAGTAATACGCTAAACTGGGAACCATTTTATGGATTTTTAAAGAAAGACATGAGTTTAGTTGATGCAAACAAACAATGATGACCTTCTACTGGTTCTGGGTTACTGGTCCTAACATTTTGCACCCTACTTTATTTCTGCATTGTTTGAGGATTATCTTGAATTTATCTCCACATTCTAATGTCCAACCAGTAGTATTTTGCTGAATGTTTAACTAGATACACTAATACACATGTTTTTATAAGATGTTCCTAAAATGTGATACTAATGATAGTTTTTACCACCAGTGGTGAGAATGGTGTCATATTAATATGTCATCATTACAATCTTGACATTAAATGCTGTACATTGTCCCTATGCACAGAAGTTTCAGCTTGTGGCTGAAAAAATAGATAATACTTTAGTCTTCTTTTTTCCATTAGTCTGTTTTCCTCACCTTTCTCCTCCTTTTCCTTACTTTTCCCAACCTGGTAGTTTTATTCAGAGAAAGAGTATGCAGGCTTAGAGTCACATAGACTAGGGCACAAATCTGTGTGATTGTGGGCACATTAGGGAACCTCTCAGACAAAGCTGCCTCATCTGAAAGTGACTAGTAATAACACCTACTTCAAAGAGTTGTCACAAGTGAGATAATGTATATACAATGTCTATTATATAAATGCTACTAAATAAATAATAGTTGCTATATCCTATTAATCTTTTCCTTTTTGTCCCATCTCCTTTACCTTTCTCTTTCAAAATTTTTTTAAATGTTCAAAAAGAACTCAATTTAGTTTCTTCTATCCAACAGAAAATTATCAACGTAATGAAAACTAGCATTTACGGAGGCACTTTTCTAAACACTTTGGTATAACTGATTTACTCCAGACAACAACCCTAGGTGGAGGTGCCATTAAATTTCACTCTCATTTTTACACAGGAGGAAACTGAGGAACAGAGAATGTAAATAATTTTTCTGAGGTCACAAAGCTAGTGCATGGGGGAGCCAGAATATGACCTAGGGCAGCTAATGTCACAGACTGAGTGCGGATGGTCTGTTTAAGATCATGAAAAGATCCATTAGTTCTCGTTTTTGCTTCTGTCAGTTGACCCAACTTAAGAAGATAAGAACTCCAGTGTTTTTTTCAAATGAAAATTATCGCTTCCGCTTGAGTTATGCAAGGACTCAGTGGCTCCCTTCCGCTGTCTTGATAATTTCATCACTTAGCTCAGGCACTTTCTAGTTACTGAACTCTGCTCTATTTTGGTAGATTTCATAGGGACAGAATGAGACTAAATATGTGGGTTGTACATAAATATGCAGGTCACTAGCTGTGATCATAGTCACCTAGGAACAGAAAGAAATCTCTCCAGTATTACCAATGGCAAAGGGTTAAGGCAGCGCTAATCATATACTTATTGGCTACATTTACGGTTCATACATACTGGTAAAACAGAGTCAGTTTTTCAGCCTTTTTAATTAGTGGTCTTACGTTTGGTTGTCTCCTAAATTCAGCTTTATTCTAGATGACTGGAGAAATCAATCCTTCCCCCAACCTCCAGTTTCAAAACACAATTGGACCTCAGAATTACGCATTTCCTTTGGGTAAAATTGAAGTGACTAATAAATGTCACCAATCCTACTCCAGTTATGACAGATTGCCTGCCTGTAGAATTAGAAAAAAATGCCTAAATTGTCCTCCTTCTATTTTATTGAGTTCCATGGATGAGAAGTCTAAAGCCCAGGGCGGTTCAGGGATTTCCCCTAGTAAATTACACAGTGAATCAGTGTTGGAATGAGATAACTGATTTCTAGATTTTAAATCCTGTGTACCTGTTTTAATGATGATTATTTTATAACAAATATCCCCTCACAGTTTAAAGGAGCGTGTTAGCTATTCTAAGTAGAGTTTGGTTTTCACTGACCTTGTGTTTAGCTCCTTTTTTCCGATGATTCTGCCACTAACTTTCTTTGTGACTCCAGGTATATAAGCATGTGCTTCTTATGGTCCTCGCTTGTCTGTCTCTGGTGGTTCTAGGAGTGAACAATGAAAGCCTTGTAACTAGGAAAGCTGCTGGTTGTGCCTTGGTCCTTTTTCCAACACTTAAATGTGCACTTGGGTCGTATCACCGTGTGGCACCGTCTCCAAGTCTACAGCACAGTATAGTAGCACCATTATACAGCTTATATAGGCGCTGCAGTAGGAAAATTATAAGGCTTCTTCCTGCACATTTCTTCATAAAACATAACAATATACAGTGAAGTTAAAGTCAGAGAAAATTATTAGCCTACAGTATGGTCACTAGATCTTTTCCCCAGTTACCAGATTATGAAGAAATTTTGCTACATGTGTTTAAATCATAGCTATTCTTCATCTGGAGTTATAAACTGTGTGTATTGTTTATGTTTTGACATTTTTCTTCTCAAAGGAGTCACTTGTTCATCTAATTGAATTAATCAATATGTTGTTAGCATATCAAAAATTGTTGATTATAAAACATTTGAAACCCTCAAGGTCCTTGTGGATTTTAAAAATATTTTAAAATTATTTTAAGAATTTGCTGCTCTTTTTCTTTTTAAATGGAAAAGTACTATACTGACATAATAAAAAATTCAAACAGTATGAATTGGGAATGTGATAAAAAGTGAATCCTCCCTCTCCATACCACCTGCCAGAGTGACCAATAGTAAGTTTGTTGTGTATTCCTCTAGAAACTTTCTATGCATATTACATATATCCTTTTCATTTCAACCCAAAGATGAATGTTTTATATATCCTGTTCTGCATAAGTGTGATATCTTTAAGTCCATCTCTCTATCCCAGGTTCTTTGAACACTGCCAGCCCACCTACAACTATGCCCCAGGTGGCACAGTGAAAGCCAGCTTGGCCTCTAGAAAATCTGACTGTAAGCCCATTTTTGTAAAAAAAACACCTTATTGGTGAAATGTAATATATATCCAAAAAGTGCATATATCATAAATGTATAACTTGATAACTTTTCACAAACAAAACATGCCCATGTAACTGGCACCTGACCTTGCCAGGCCTGCATTTGTATACAGCAACTATTGCTAGGGCTGAGTAGCTGCTGTCCCTGGACTTTGTCCAGGCAGCCAAGTCCCCCTTAGGCCCACACTGTGTGCACTTGCGATTCACCCTGGCTGTCTGTTTTTGACTTGGCTTGTCTACCTGCCTTGGCATGTGGTTCCTGGCTCTTGCTCCCTCCTCAGGCTGCTCAAGGAGCCCTAGGGCCCAAGTAGCAACTGCTTTTTGGAACCAGCAGGCTTGGCAAGCTGCCAGCAAGTGACCTAGTGGTAAAAGGATCAGGATTGTATTACTTTTCTCTCAGCTCTCTTTTCCTCTGGTAGGAAAGCTGTGTTTTAATGTTCATAAAAGTGAAAAAGGATTCTCGTTATAGGCAATAATGAAAACCCATGCAGAATATAAATAGAGTGGCTGCAATTAATTCACTGGAACTTTCTGCCATTCAAATCCATGAAAATGCAGCATTTGTGGTTGGTGACTTTAGCCAAATCTCTTGCATGAATTAAGCCTTAGATTTGGCTGGAGGGCATTTCTTTTCCTCTCTAGGAGCACCATAGAGAAATCCTTTCAGACTTAGACTTTGAATAATACCTCCATAACATCCTGCCAGGGCTGAACTTATGACTTAGTAACATGTTTCACCTCACTGAGGCAGCAGTTATTATTATTTTAGTTGTTTGTCAAATTCAGCAAGCTGTGGCTGGTCCCCTGGCTTCTTCGTTTAGCTGATGAGCATTTGCTCCTCTGCAAATATAATGCAAAATAATCCTCCTCCTTCCAAGGTTTTCTGATTAATGTTTGAAGACCCTTTAGGAGATATGTATTTCAGAAACATGAATAAAATCATAACTAATGATTCTGGGCTGCATACCCCTCAAGAGCATGACAGGAGACTGAGTCTGAGGGCAGGCTGCTGCTACAGAAGCATTTTCATGAGCACCTGATTTCATGGCACCTTGTCTGTATTAGAACAGCACCTTCCAGGTTGAATCATGTCAAGGCCTACAGAGGGATGTATCAGGCTGGAGAGAGGAGGTTCCTTACATGAAGATTTCCCCATTTTGGCTGCCAAGCCCAAGAAAACCATGAGGGTAGCTCAAAATGCATGCATTGTAGACAGTAGGGAACTACAACTCTTTTCAGCCTCTTTTCTTCCTGAGAGTGACGGCATAAGTTTTGGGGATGGGGAGGGCAGTGGGCAGGCTTATTCTCACAGGCAAGAGATGTGACTCTAAGAAAGGGGAGTCTATGGACGTATGTTGATTGACGTTGTCCGTGAAAGCTGTGCTAAGTGAGAAATTGCCACTCTTTAGGGTCTTAAAAAAGGCAGAATTTTCTAGAGACTCACAGTGAAACTTAAATTCCTTGGATAGTTGTGAAAAATGTGGTTGTGGACATTTGGGGCTGTGGCATTCTCAACATGGAGTCCCTTGCTGGACTAATAGACTGCTCTTTGGTTCTTGGTTGCCAGCCAGCCCCATAATCCTATCCCAGCTCCACACACCACAGTGATTATGGTTAAGACCAGCCAAGATAGTGGAAAGTTGCTGCCAAGCGGAATCAGGATTTTTCATGTCATCACCGCACCATTGAACAGGGAGCTTGTATGCGGCTCGCACGCTGCTACTCTCTCCCCGCTGCAAGCAGGTCAGGCGGGAGAGTACTTGGACAGACAGTCTGAGTGTCTGTACTGCAGACGGCTTTTGTGGCATTGGCATGTAAGGCTTGAAACAGCCAGCATACTAAAATATTTTAGAGAACTACAAGTCTCCTCTCTGCTTCTCCTCAATCTTGTTAGACTTTAAGATTTACTGGGCACATTATTTCCATTCTAGCATTTTCTCTAGCAAGATAAACTATGGATTTCTAAAACAATGAATTAAAAAATGTTATGTACATCCTTTTTCTTATTCAGCCATCACAGATTGTTTATGCAGATAACTCTAGGCAGATAATCACGTTGAAATTAGTACTTAAGGTGGCCTAAAAGTGACTCACCCCCATTCATCTAGTTTGCTGTTTTACCGGCCTTTTTGTATAAGGCTGCTGGGCTTGAATAGCATTTCCCAAATACTGGTTCAGGGACGAGCTGCAGCTCAACAGCTGTGACATTTATTAGCGACATAGGTTTCTGGGCCCCATTTCAGCCGTATTCAATCAGATAGTCCATCTGAGGGGCCTAGGAATCTGTATCTTAAGCATGTATACAAGTGATTTGGATATACCTCTGGGTTTGGGAACTGCAGGAAATGGACTCCCAGAAGGCCCATTGAGGACCAGGGGATCTTCATAGAATGATGAAAGTACAGGACCACGGAATTTTCAAAGTTTGGAAAGTTGGCATACTCAGGACTCTTCGAAACTCCAGATTCCAGATGCTTAAACCATCAAAAAGGCCAAGGGGTTTTCTTATTAAGAGAAGTAGTAAGGTACAGGATTACATAGGAGAAACACAGCCAGGCATGCATCATCTGTGGTTTTTTACTAAGTCAAGCACATGTATTCTCCTTCCATCCAACAGAGGCTATGAAAAAAAATTTTTTTTTAAAAGACAATACTCCAAACTGTTTGTCAAGTGTATGAAGTTCCGTGCACTGGGGCACAGTATAAGATGGCACTCCCTTAAGCTCTTTTCTGATAAAATGTGTATCTTACGTGATGAGTTCATGAAGCATTTAGTTTTACAGAAGAAAAAATATCTATGGATGAACACCTTTTAATAGAGTGTAGGGAAATGAAATCAGTGCATTTCCTTCAAATAAATAGTATTCATTTGAGCCACTTCAGTCCTCGTATTCCCTGACCTTGGTTTCTTTGTTGCTTGTATCTAATTTTCTTACTCTTGCTGGGTATTCTCTTCGGCATGCTATTAAAAACTCCTCCCCTCAGGTATGACAAATTTAAATGCTCTATTAAATTAGCCTGTTTTTAGTGCTGGCAGTTCCGCCTTAATTACATGATTTCACAAAGTCCCTAAACCTGGTATCTCTACTAGTTAGAAACTCAAAGCATAACTTTTCAGAAATTCACACTGTTCTGTTCTGCTGCACAAAGGATTGTTCTGATTTTGCCGCTGCTGCACAAAGATATGTCTTAAGAAGTTGATACGGTAGCATTATCACAACTGCTCATACAGTGGTAGCCTCCCATGGGGAAGGTCACAACTCAATTGCTTAATCTTGTACTATTCCACACCCTGTTTTCTTGTGTTCTTTTAGTGGAAGCACTGTCAAAAATTCTACAGTGGGAGTTCTGAAGTTAATGAATCCATTTTCCTTTTTAATCCTTTTTCCTTCTCAAAAATATGAGTTGCATTTTATAGCTTAGTGTGTCCTCCAGCCAAGAAGATAATAATCACTTGAGGATGAAGTGAGCCTGGTACTGGGGAGTTCCCAGGAGAGTTGCCTCTAGCCAAAAGAAGCCTCTTTTATTTTTTTCGTCAGTGTGCAAATATCATCATTTTGTTATTTGTGTTGTCTTGTGAAAGGACTGGGAAGCATTGCTCATGCTGGGTCACTTTGAACAAGTCACATATCTCCAGTCCTCAGTTTTCTTTCCTGTAATATACGGGAAATGTGCTAGAATTGTAGTTCTCAAATGCAGCTGCTTCTTATTAAAAGAATCATTTGATGAGGTATTAAAAAATACTAATGCCTGGGCCACATCCCAGACCAATTAAGTCAGAGTCTGTGGGGTAGAGCCAGGGCCATCGACACATTTTGAAAACTTCCCAGGGAGTGCTAATACGCAGTCTGGCTTGAAAACCTCTGGATGAAAGGTTCTCTAGGGTCCCTTCCTCATCTAACATTCCCCACTTCATAGGAGTGACCATACCTGAATCATAACTCTGTGTAGTTGATGCTTCTTGGACTCTCAGCCTAACTTTATATCTTTTTGGGGTGGCCTAAAAAAGTCTAATTTTTGTAGGAAGCTCATGGCATTTCATCCTGTTGTATATTGTGCCTAATGGTGTTTGCTAAGAGTGTTGTCTCCTTTGAAAAGCATGTGCTTGATGGTGAGTGAACTACCAGGGACCTGGCACCATGAGGGCTAGCCTTGCAAGGGCACTTACTGGAACTTTTTACAAAGGAGCTGTGTGTACCAGGAGAAGGAGCAGCATCAACCCAAGATGTCCTTCCTTTGGCACACAGATGGCTATCTCTTAGCTAAGAGAGCTGCATGTATTAAGGCTTCTAAGCACGTGAGCCAGGCTCTGGCCAGCTTAGGATTCCTTCCTGCAGTATGGGTTTTGGTGTGTTGCCCAGCTTTGCTCTTAGGTTTTCTGTTTCATATGGGCGTAGGGCCTCCAATCATCTCTGGCTATTGAATTTCTGATGTTACTTTTAATGGCTTTGAAGTTTAGCTTCTTTTATTTCTGGATTTGCATAAACAGTGCTGCCTTTGTCCTGTGGTCTTGTCACAGCTTCAAAGCTTTGACTGGGCATCAAAGACATACTGGATCCTCCTTTCTTAGGCATCAGATTGCAGCAATGCCAGCAGGTGACTGAAGGTTATAGCCCCACTTCTGGGCCCATTTTCTGTCTTTCAGTCAAAGAAGATTAAATTAGATTCTGCCAAGTCCTCTTTGACAATGGTTCTGAATCTTAACAGCTTTTCATAATGCCTATGCAAATACTGGTAAACTAAAGGGAAACTGCTGGTGTTTGTCTAAAGAGGAAAGGACAGTAACTCTCTAATATTTGCTGAACTCCCCTTGCCCTGTGAGAGGCAGATTATTAAATGTCCCTCTGCAAAGCATGGAACCTCCAGGCCCATTGGCCAGACTTTGCTACTGATGTTAGCTTTGTGAGGGCCAAAACCTCGTTATTCCATGTGTCTTGTTAAAATAAAGACAGTAGTTGAGCTTTCAGTTATCTGCGCATGGATTGTCTGTATTTTGAATATACTAAGGCTAATTTTGATAACAGAGCAGTTTGCTCCAATCATCCATTACACCCTTGAGCTGTATCTCTGTCTCTATGCTGCCTAATAGTTGTGTGTTTAGATAACAGAGCCTAATTTTTATCTCAGCTTGGAAAAAAGCTGGAAGGTATTCAGCAACATTCCATATAAGGCGTTCCAGCATCAGTTATATCTGATTCCTTAACTGTTTTCTCTTTTGCATTGTCTAAGCCATGTACCACTGTATTTGCAGATTTTCTTAAATTCTCTTCCTTGCCTTGGTTGCCTCATCTTGACAATGAGTGTTGGATAGGCTAAACTTTAAAGACGTTTCTAACCACAGCATGCTATGTATTTGTGTAATAGCTCCACCACTGACACCATGAAAAATGAAACAACTCATTCTGAGGCCATAATGCTATTTAAGATAACATTTTGAGCTTTTTTTCTTTATTTGTACTGAGATTTGACTTCTTCTGTAGCTTTGACTTATCCGTGTCTCAAGTCCCTGGTGGGTAGACTGATGATTCATATATATATAAAATTTAAAAAAAATTTTCCTCTAACCTGAGTGAAAATGTCGTGTCTTTCATGAACAACAGCAGCCAAAAAGAAGGGCTGTGATGAGAAGAAAAAGAATCCAGAGAATTATGACAGAAGACAGTTCCAGATCTGAAAACTGGGAAAACCATTGCTGTTGACACTAGGGATGGAATATTTGCAGCGTGAGTGTACATACTGAAGGTGTTTGTTAGATTTAAGTTTTCTCATGCATGAAAAATAAGTGCAAGTCTTCCCTGGAATTTCCCCCAATCCCCTTTTTTTGGAAAAGGCAAAAATAGGAGTTTGACATTTGCCATTGTGACGGGAAACAATATATGTGGTTGTTCTTTGCAAAAGCTGCTGGCCAGCCTGTAGGCAGTCTACTGCATGAGGAAAGGGGCTTGCCTGTGCGCTTTGGGGATTAGAAGAACCTGGCAGTTGGAAGTCAAGTCTCACCAGCTAATGGGCTATTGTGCTGAAGCGATAGCTGCTCCCAGGGAAGGGCTTTATTTCATAGTGACGTCATTGTGTCACAGAGTGGTAAATATTGGTGATGCCTTCAGAGGCCAGAAGCACGAGTACTGTGAAAGGTTCTTGTAACATGAAGTCTAGGGCCACCTCCTTTCTTGCTGATGCTTTACTTTAGCAGCAGAAGGAAAGTCAGGGGAAGTAGAGATACGGAAGGCTGAGAATCACTTGTCTGCTGAGTTTGAATTTATATACTACAGAAGAATAAAATCAAGAAGTTAAAAATTTCCTTTTTCAAAGAGTCTTCCCATTGATACCTTACATTGCTGAGCTTCAGTTTCTAAAACTAAACTCTTCCCTTTCTGAGCTAATAACTTGTAAATAAAAAGCAGATCCTCCTGCTGGATCAGAATGATCTTGAGAAAGCACTGCTCTTTGGCTGCCTCCCTCAACCCTCTCCAGTCTTGGCTACTCAGCTGATATTCCCCAGCTGTAAGCCAGCTGCTTCATTTCCCTACAATCTGCTGCCAGCTGTTTTGAGTTTCTGAAGGAAGACTCTATTCTAGGGTGCCGCGGTGACACTGGGGCTCTGGTGTGATAGCATAAAATGCCCTGTGAGTTTTTACTCCGCTGTCAAAGTAAATGTGATTTAATAGACTGAGAGTGAAATCATTTCTACCCTGAGGTAGAATGGGTTTTGAAGCTTCTCTCTCTTTTCCATGTCATAGAGTTTCTGAGATTTTGTGTTGCTTCCCCTAATCTGTGTACCAGTTTTCAAGCTTTAGATAACAAATTGCCTTGGTGTCCTATACCTTGGAACTAGAAAGCAAATAGTTTCCCTGAAAGGAATACTTTATTGTTCTGATGTCAAAGGAGCAGAGAGTAAATAAACTGTAGTCTGTGTTTTACCTTCTGAAATCATTTCTCCTAACTGAATTTTTAGAGTTCTCATTCCTACCAATTTTTAGAATCACATTCCTACCAACATACACTTGACTCCCTTTTCTCTTTTCCAATTCTTTCCTTTTTATGTTTACAAAGAGGCATTTTTCTAGGTAGGTCTTAATTTATTGATGGATTGATCTATTTATTTCTCCATATAATTAGTTTTAGTGATTGTAGTAGAAATTCAACTATTTTATCTGAAATAATTGGGAGAAGCTGTTCTTTCTTCAAGTGTGTAAAAAATGATCATGACTTTTAAAAATACAGATAATTCTTATTTTCAGTAACTTAAAAAAAAATATTTGCCTTCCTTGGCCTTTGACCCCTGAGAAAACAAAGGTTACACATGACTACAGTCTGTAGTTACTTTCACCCTGGATGGTCAAATAATACGCTATCATTTCCAGACCCCTGAACTATCAACTGTTAACAAGTGAGATCATTTTTGGTAGGAGAATTGCATATGTCATTGTCTCGAAAGAGATATCTGCTGCAGATGCTGTCTGGGAACCTACTTCCAAATACTTGTTCAAACCCCTCCCAGCTTCATTTGAACTTGACATTAATCCCACTTTGACATTTCAAAGAGCTTGAGTGCTGCACATTCCCAACTAAATAGATAGTAAAACAAATAGTAACCTATTGCTAAATACAAAGCGAAAGGAATGACAGTAGTCATTTTATGATTCATTTCATTTATTCTGTCAATGTCTTAGTCTGTTTCATGCTGCTATCACAGACTACCACAGTCTGCGTAATAATTTACAATGAATAGAAATTTATTTGGCTCATAGTTCTGTAGGCTGGAAGTCCAGGATGGAGGAGCCTCTGGTGAGGGCCTTCTTGCCATGTCATCCCATGGTGGAAGGGCAAAGAGAGGGTGAGAGAGAGCAAGAGGGGCCAAACTTGTTATTTCATTAGGATCCTCCTCCCATTATAATGAACCCATTCCCTCAATAATGCCATTAATCCATTCAAGAGGGCAGAGCTCTCATGTCCCAGTCGCCTCTTAAAAGTCCTATCTCCCAACACTGCTACACTGGGGATCGAATTTCCCTCACATGAACTTTGGGGGACACATTCAAACCATAACAGTCACTAAAAAGAAATACTTATTTTTTTTTTCCCAAGCTCCTTGGACAAGTAGAAAGCTTTGATTATTTCTTTAAAAGTCCTGTAAATATTGAAGTAATATGTTAAAATATGAGGTTTCATGGATATTTCTTGCCTGACCTCAAAGGCCTGCTGTTTGAAAATAGTGAACTGTAATCAGCAGTGTGGTCACGACCTTCAGGATCCTCCTGATACTCACTCCTCTGTAGTCTCCACCCAGGCTGAACTGTACGACTTAACAGAGCAGGTGGAAGTGAGGAAGTGGAAGTGAGACTTCCCAGGCCAGATCATGAAAGGCATTGGCCTTTCTGCCCTGCATTGCTTGCTCTGGGGGATGCCAGCCCCCGTGCCTGAGAACATTCCAGCAGTCCCAAGGAGAGGCCCATGTGGAGAGGAACTAAGGCCTGCAGGCAACGGCCAGCACCACATCCAAGTACAACCCAGGAGACTTCAAGTGAGAGTGTCCTCGGTGCCTGAGCCACACAACCTAAGAACAGAACAAATGTCAGTGTTTGAGGTGCTGGAGGTGCAGATACGGCCCCTGCTGTCATGAAGCTTATGGTGTACTGCAGGGGAGCAACAATAAATAAGAAAATGAACAAACAAGATGATTTTTAAAAGATAAGCGTTAAGGAGAAAGTGAAACAGGATAATGCGGTAGAGCTCTGCTGGGACAGCACTTGATGTATAAAGGTGGTCAGAGAAGGGCTTTTGGAGAAGGAGATATTTGAGCCAAGGCCTGCATGATGAGGAGCAACCGTGTCAGGATGGTGGGGAGGGGAGGTGTGGGGAAAGTCCGGGAAATGGCGTGCTTATTGGAAGAAAGCAAAGAAAGTTGATATGGGTAAGTCTTTTTTGGACTTACATCAGATTTGCCTTCAGAATAGCATGCCATTCTTCTTTGAGCTTCTTCTTGGGAGCGAAATGGTCAATTTTCAATGTCATCAACAGCAGCGTAATTTATTTTAATTCTTACCAATCCAGTTAGCTATACAATTTAACATCCACAAGTTAGTGGAAATAAGTATTTGTCCTGTTAATATTTGCATATTATGTTAGCAAATTTCCTACTTTAACATCCTCTGCATCCTGATTTCACAGAGGAATATTCTCAAATGACAGTTTTGTTTTTTCTTTTGGCTTTACTGTCTTCAGTAGCAATGCCATTATTAATAAGATTCAGGGAGCAATACTCATGAAAAATTAAAGTGCTTTATTTGAAAGCCACAGAAAAAAATTAAACAAAACATACCACCTCGACAGTAAGTGAAGACCTTCTACACAGCCACTGATGAGTCTAACAACCAAGTGAGGGCTGGACACTGCCAGATCTGCATTTATCTCTTCTTCTCTTACTTAAAGCACAGGCCAGGAGTGTTAGAAGGACTAAGCTGCATTATTGAGTTTTAGGTGAATTATTTGCCGTTCTCCTATACTTTTATTTTTTTTTCTTTAGGCATAGAGCAAAAGTATGCAAAAATATATAGATCGGTGTTTTGGATCCTGTTCTGCATCTTCCACAGGAATCATTTGAATTCAGTCCACTTTTGAGGTCCCTGTTTCCTTGGCTAACTTCACAGCACATTTCATCTTGATTAAAAAGAACATTTCTCAAATTGGCTCTGGACCAAACAGAGCGATTTGTCTTGGGTTTGCTTCAGTTTGTGCTTAAGTTCTGAGTCTCGACTATGGAGTATTATACCATGGAAAAACTATTCTATCATTTTCAATTGTCTGAGGCTTTGATATTTTTATCTCCAAAAACAGAAATAAGACTACCGAACATAAAGAATGTGAATTAAGAGTGATCTGCTTCAGTTGAATATTTAGTTTCTATTTAATCTCCTAGTTCATGTATTAGTATAACAGAGAACTTTGTCATGCTCAAGTACAGGGTAAGAGTACTTACTGATTACTGACTTAAAAAGAAAAACCCTGTAAATCAATATTTGAGTTATGTTTCCTGCATAAACGCATTAGCTCTGTCCTGAGGAAAAGTCTCAATGCGTAATTATTTCAGGCCAGTGAGCTCATAGCTGTCTGCTTGGCAAAGCTCAGCTCTGGTTTCTTCGTGAAAAATAAGATAACTGCCAGGATTTTTTCTGTCTCCTACCTGAGCCCTCACATGTACTGCTTTTCTCTCCAGAAGACTTAGATTCTTTAGGTTAATGGCATTTCGTCTGCCTCCCATATAGTGTGACCAAGAAGTGAGTTGGGATTGAGAAGCCAAAAATCAGAACAGAGAGCAATGATTCATTTATTTTTGAAAGAAGATGCACATTTATAGGAACCATGAGAAAGGACCTCAGCTGTTCAAATCCAAGTGTTCAAATTCGAGATGTTTCAAAAAGTCTAACCCCTAATAAAATACTAATTATAATCTGGTTTGCTTTAGACAGATGAATGATTCCACAATGAGCCCTATTTGTTTTTTAAAAGGCTTCCCCTGCTCCCCTACGCTTGGCATTCTTACTGCTGGCTACTGGCGGAAAATATTTCTTCCTTCTCAGTTTATTCTGATCCCTGCTGTCTGGAGAATCTTCCAGCATATTAATTTAAGACTTTGAGAGGGATTGCATACGCATTTCTGTAGGGACCTCTGTGTCAAATTTGGCTCTAATATATCTCATACCTTCTCACTTATTTTGGGTAGTATTACGGTTTATATCTTATTAAATATTTAGATTTTCAAGGTAAAGTGAAGAATGTGTATAGTCTGAAAAGGTTTATAGTGTTCCTTGATTTTATGAGGAATGAAAAAGTTTCCTATGAATGAAATCATTGTTAAAATTTGTTTTCCATTTTGTTTACTTTGCTTCTGAAGATGTTTTGAAACCTTGATTTCTGGGAGTGGAATTCTTTGTATGCTTCCTAGGAAAGGAAATATAACACACCAGTTAGAATAGTTAATATTAGAGAAGAAACATTCTTCCTCCTAAAATACTATAGTGTAAAAAATCACCCACTCCCCCCAATTTCAAATATAATGAGATGGGAAGAGGGGGTGTTCCATCTGTACAATTTTTAAAAGTAGTTTTGTTGTTTTCAAATATATATAGTAATTTAATGTAATGATAAACTTAGGAAATCAGTTTTAATTACTATATGACAATTATATCTGCTTAATGTCTTTATTGTTGTTATATGAATTATTGTTCTAAAGAGTTTGTTATCTCTAGTACCCTGTAATTCATAATACCTTTTACTTAATAATGAGGACTAATATTTATTGAACACTTATCGTGTACTAAACGTTATAAGTGTCCATGAATTAATTCATTCTGAGCTCACAACAACCCGGTGAAACATACTATTAGTAGCAGCCTCATCTGACAAAGGAGAAACTGAAGTTCAGACAAATTAAGATTTTTCAAAAGCTGCATGCTTAGGGCAAAGCGGTGACCTGACCCAGGCCCAGAGGCGGTTAACTGTGAAGCTAATGAAGCTTGAGCTTCAGTCCCCCTGCTTGGGGGGCTCAGCACATGTATTCACATTTTTGTTTTGAGAAAACCTGCGGAAGGAAATACTTTATAAGCAATGGGCTAAGACCACTTGGCCAACTTCCCCTCCATCACACTTCAAGTTGTGTTCTGGAAATTTCAGAGCATCTTAGCTTGAAAAAAACCCAGCAGTTCTATTTGAAACGGTGTATAAAACTGTGACCAACACAGTGAAGTGGCTTGAAAGTTTTCTAAAGTGTTAATAATAAAAAGCAAATTTCAGTAAACCTTGATTGAGGAAAGACTAAATTATATTGCTATTCTCTCTATACAAAAGACATTATAAATATCTGTTATACAAAGCAGTTGAGAGTACGTGAACAAAAGTATAAGAAAGTAAATTTATAGAAGTATCTCAGGCAGTTATTAATAAATTATTTTCCTGGGTTTTGGATGTTTGTGACATTTCTCAGCTTTTAAAAATTTGTTATAATTTATTTTCTCATTTGAAATAAATACTCACTCTATATGCTTTATGTAAATATTTTAAAAATTCACATTTTGTATTTAATTTTACATTTGGAATTTTGTATCCCTTCTCTTAAAATGGGTTCTTCCAGGTTATGTAAGCTTCAAGCCTCACAAAAGCTAGACTCAACCCTGCCTAGGTCCTGAGATTTTAAAACCCAGCAGCTGTCCTGCTGCACCAAAGGCCCCTTGAGTGGTAGAAATATTCCTTTTAAAACCTTGTTTTTACTTTGGTTGCCTCACAAACTAGCTGCACTTTCAGTTAAAGTTCCATGTGAGTGCTTTCTGAATTAATGAAGTTTAGCTTTATTTAACACTGAAATCTCACTGCTGAAAAAAACAGCATCCTCAGATTTGTAGTTATAAAGAATGTGTTAACACCCATGCTCATTTCCCACGATAAATGCTTTGCAAACATTCCACATGGCTGCTCTTGCCCCACTGACTTAGACAATTCTTAGCACAAGAAATCCCACTCCAGGCTTGCTATAGATTAATAATTTCCTCCTAGATCTTTGGTATAATTCAGTGAATGATAAAAATTTTAGTGACTGATAATTTATTATCAAAGTGGAAAATTCTAAATTGTTTTGACTCTGAGACAAACAATAAGTAAGGGTCATTTAGTTCCTAAAAACTTATTTTGTCACATTTTATTAACCATGTATGGCTTCTGAAACCACCGTGTGCCTACAAATAATACCATCCATGACAGTGTGAGGCTTGGAGTAAGAATTGATTTTTATAGCATCTTTGACATTTTAAGTTCTTCAGCATAGTCACTAAAGTTAATAGTGACTGTCAATAAATTATATTGAATTAGAATTTCTAATATGTTTGAATATCATTCACATCTATGGCACCCACAGCTGGGACTTAGCATCTCTTCATAGTTTGACGCACGCACCTTTTAATTTAATTTGGCGAGTTCTCTGCACTGCTCAGGAGGTGTCCTGTGGAACCCTCTGGCTTTCCATATGCCGCCAAAGCATCACGTCTCCTTCACGTCAGCCCCATCATTTCTTCCGTGGCTTCTTTCCCAACTTTTGGTGGAATGGCTTCATGCAGAAGGCCAGAAATCTGCTGGCTGATATCTCAGAACTAAGAATGTTCCATAGGTACCTATGCAAACAGAGTGAGCACAATAGTCTGCATTTTACCCCATTAGATGTGCAAACACGTAGAGGCATTCTTTTATTTATTTATTCACTAAATATATCAAGTATCTTTTAATGGCAGGACCTGGACTCTGAGAAAGCAAGTAAAATACTGCCTCTGTCTCCCCTTTAGAATTCCAGCATCACAAAACAAGCATAGTGGGTTCAGGATCAAGGCACTGTTCTGAGAGTCTGGGAGCCATTGAGCTGAGGTTGCTGAAGTTGGTCAGAGTGCTCTGTCATGATCATAGAAATGGCCAGACCTTACAGCAACAGGATTAGATGTGTACTTAGCTTACATTTACATAGGATTTACCTCTATAACAGACCTTTAGCTCTCATTCTGCCATGCCTTCTACAAGCCGATCTTTGTCTTAAGACCTCCTTGATCTTTGTACTTCCTACCAAAGTCCCCTTTGGTCTTCAGTTCCTTACAGTGTGGACCAATTCCAAGTATCTTAGGTTCCCTTGCTCCCTCATCTTTTTGTTTACCCACCTAGAAAAAGCCCAATCTTGGATCAGTCCTCCTGCAGTCTCTACTTCTGCAGCCTTTTTTTGCCCCCGCCCCACACTCATGCTGACTTGGCCATTCATGCTCTCCACCCTCAGGTGGGCCCTCAGCTGCCCAGCAATCCCTCTGCTTCCCTAGTAAGTTCTTGGTCTTTACTACTCTAAATTTACTTACCTCATCCCTTCCCTTGACGTTTACAGAATATCACCTTGCTTCTGAATTCATCAATAAAATGGAAGCCAGCAGAAGAAAATTATTTCAATTTCTTGGCCTCCTTTAATCTTGTCCTGATGGAGGAGAGATTGCATCCTGTCTAAAGTGAACTCAATTTTTACTCTGAACTCATCCTCTTCCTTGACTCATCCTCCCAGGAGCCTTTGCCTCATCTTCTTCCCCTCAGTTCAGCATTAATTCAATAGTTGTTTATTTATCATTCATTGTGTGTTAGACCTTGGGATCCAAGAGGCAATGAGATGTAATACAAGCTCTGCAGGACTTAGAGTCAAACCTCTTGAGAGAATGGTCTACATTTGCTACTTTTGCATTCTCATGTGCATTCATTATTCATCTGATTTCCATCATCTAGTTTCACCACTCCACTGAAAGTTTCCTTGCCAGGATCTCCAGCAATCCCACTCTTTAAATCCAGTGGTGCTTCGACATCACTTTCTCTTTAGTGATCTTTCTGCTACATTCAATCGTGTGCACCACACTTTCCTTTTTTTAGAACTCCTGACCTTGAGTAATCCACCCGCCTCGGCCTCCCAGAGTGCTAGGATTACAGGTGTGAGCCACCGCGCCTGGCCGCTCACACTTTCCTTTTTTACCATGGTGTCTTCACTCAGATCCATGATTCAACTCTCCTAATTTTCTTCTTTAATTGCTGTCTTCTCTTTGGCTAACTTATTTCTCACTGCACAGTCCTTAAAAGTGGTATTCCCCAAGGATCTAGATTTGGCTTTCTTTTCATTGGACAACCTAACTTTAAGCAGCAGTTTGGTCCATTCTTGTGGCTTCAGTTACCAAATGTGTACTGATATCTCTAACTCATTATTCTATCCCTGATTGTTTCACTTCAGCTCAAGACCTACTGACCTGGCATCTTCGTATGGATGGTCCATAGAGTCCTCTAGTTTTTTCTCTAACTGAGCTCACCACCTTCACATCCCTTTTCTCAACCAGCTCTACCTCCCATGTTCCCACCACCATGCAACCAACCATTTTCCCAAACCAGAAGCATGGACCTCTCTTCCCCATCATACACATCAAGTTATTAGTCAAATTCTGTCAGTTCTTCCTACTTAATCTTCTAGAGTGTTTTCCTTTGTCCCTTTCCTCTCCATCACTTTCTTAGTTCCAGCCACCATCATCTCCCATCTCCTAATGGATTGCTCTTCCCTCCTTTTTACCACCCCCAACCTCCACCAATCCTTCCATTATCCCCACTGCAAGCTATGTGGCCTTTCTTTGTGTAAAATCTGGCCATGACTCCCAAGTTCTCAAGGACTTTTGAGGGTTAAATCATATGCCTTGGAATGGCATGTTAAGTCCCTTCAAGATATAGGAGTTCTGCTATTGAATAGTTTCTCCTGCCTCATCCTTCCCCATTCTTCCCTTGTGCCTCAGGCTGCAGTCACGTGGAGCTGCCTTCCACCAGCCACCACTCCCTCCTCCTCGGGGCCTTTGTCATTGCTCTTTGCTAATCCAGGATCCAAATGCCCCTCTCCACCATTAACTTGCCTGTTTTTCAAGGCTTGTAACAGACTCTGCCTTCTCTGGGTAGATTCTTCCAGCTGGTGAAATCTAGGTTGAGACCTCTTTTGTGTGCTTCCACGCATCTCTCATAACATTCTGAGAACAATGTTTAATTATGTTCACTTTTTCTATCTGCCCCCTAGGCTCAGCTTTCTGAGGGCCTGTCTTCCCCTTTTTGTATCCCCAGATTCTAGCATGGAGGCACCTACTAGGAAGGTGCTCAATAAATATCTGGGAAAGGGTAAAAAAGTTATTTAACAGAGTCTTACATCAAGGTCCACTTTATTTATTTGCATTTCATGATAAAACTGAGGTCCCCAAAGACCATTAATGGTTTGTAACCAATTCCTCAATGGCCAGTCTGGTTACAAAGTTAGGATTAAAACTGAGATCTTATGCTTTCTTCCAGAGGCAGAAAAATTGAAATTATCTTCGGTGGAACACTTTTTCTTATTTTGAATATTTGATGTTGGGAATAGAGTGCATTTTGAAGTACATGGTGAAGACAAATTTCATATTTATTAAAATTACCACATCCACACTGAAAAAAATACAGATTTCATTATCATGTTATTAAGTTCAATAAAAACAAACTGTGGTGTGTTGTTTCAAAGAGTCATCCACACTTTTTATGAAAATGAGATTCAGTCTTTTTTTCTCTCTCTCTAAGAAAAAGAATTTGGAAATGTGACTCATCATCATGTTTTCATTTGATTTAGAAGAAAACATTTTTCTCCTCTAATAATTCTAGATCCTTCAGGATACCACACATGTGGTTGGATTTAGATTTAGTGACTATCAAAATCTCTGATTAAGTGGGGTTTTTTCCCTGTGTTTGTATTAGCAGTAATAACATTTGACCATGTTTTAAAATACTTATAAAGACGTTTACACAAAAATGCTTATAAATTTAGTGGATTAGAAAAATCATTTATATTCAGTGTCCTAAAGAAAGAGGCAGCAGAAATACTGCAGCATTATGGACACATGGTGGGCTAAACTCAGGAGAAATCTTGGGAAATTTCCACTCTCTTTCATTTGTTAGTCTACTGTTCTTTCTTCTTTTTGGGGAAAAGTGGTCTGAGAAATGCATCCTCAGCAGGCATGAAAAAGGACAAAGAAATATCATTCATTCTCTTCCCTTTTCTTTCCCTTTCTTTTCTTATATTTTCCTTGGAGATTGCAGAATTATGAATTGTAAAAAAAGTATTCTATAGTAAAAGCCAGTGTGAGTGCAGAGAATTTGTAAGATTTGCATTTCCTTTTATTATTGGCTTATATAACACTCTGAGAACATATTACCTGATTGACTAGACAGAATGCTACTCACTTGTACCTCACATATAGGTTTTACATATGGCATTTACACTATTTGAAAGTGAGACAAGATAGACAACTAGATAACTGAGAGAACCGCATACTGATCAGAAATACACAGTTACACTGAGAGCAAAGGGGGAGCCTAAGATGTGACCTCCTGCATGACTGAGAGGATGCTCCCTGACCATGACTTTAAAATGGTGAAAAAAGCATGACAGCTGATTG
The DNA here is from genome assembly GCA_963574885.1 of Lepilemur ruficaudatus. Classification (NCBI taxonomy): domain Eukaryota; kingdom Metazoa; phylum Chordata; class Mammalia; order Primates; family Lepilemuridae; genus Lepilemur; species Lepilemur ruficaudatus. The sequence goes on from CAUYRT010071866.1 coordinate 30,935, forward strand.
GAATGAGGGAGTTGTTTTGGCACATACTGGCACCTTAAATAAAAGCTAGTAGTAGGGATGGAGGCTATCTGGGTTTCTTGTGTAGTAGGTGGAAACAAAAAAGGAAAAGGTTTTCATCAGACAGCTTTGAGGATAACTGGAGATTGGCATTTCTCTGGAACGAGTTGGAAAGATGCAGGAGATTGTGAATAGTAGAATTTTCTCCAGTAGCTGTCTCTGTCTGGGTAGTTTCTCTTTCTCAGTTTAGTTGTCAGAGAACGTTATTGGAGAACAGGTGCTGAAACGAAAGCTTTACTGGTTCACATTCCAGCTTTCATTAAATAAGCTTGCAAAGCAAACCACGGTGTGGGCCCTTGCATAACCAGCATTCACTTAGAACTGTGAGCAGTGTCCTGTGTTCTTGACTCTTGGTCCAAAGAGAGAGGGTAAATGTGGATTTTATTGTTTTGACAAGGTTTTCAATTGTTTCTTGAAAAAGCTGAAATGGCCCTTGGATCTCCACTAGCTTCTTTGGTAGATTGCTGCCACTGGGAATTATATGTCATGTCATGCCTCCTCCTAACTCAGAGTCCCTCACTGAGCCACAGCCTGCTGCCACTGAGAATCAAAGCAGGCCTTCCTCCCCACCGGCCTGCTGTATTTGCGTCTCCTGGCTGGTGGGCACCGTCGGCTTCCTGCTCAGTGGCTGTCATCCATCTCCCTGGGAGCTGCTGCCCAAAATCTGGACAGGGGATGCCGCTGGTGCTACCGTGAACGGCAGCCAGTGCTTTTGCAGCAGAGGCTGACTGAGTCCAAAGGAACCTGAAGTTCTTTCCTCCAGAAGTTGGTCAGTAGCAGGGCACTAGACAACTCTCGTTCAGATTTTGAGTTTCTCTGTCATTTTTCCTTTCTGCCTTGACAATAGCCACTGTTCTGTGGCCACAGTTCTGGAAGGTATTTCTTTCCTTCAGGCCTGTGTGCCTCACTCTTTGAGAAGACAGAGGGGGAGACCCTCATGACAGAAGGCAGGAAAAAATCTTTTTGTTTCTGGAAAACATGATCTTTGCCCCTAAATTACCATGATGTCTTTGGAGTTCAGTTAACTCCTTGCCCCACTGGCCTTTTCAGGTCTTGGAGTGACCCAGAGTCATTTGGTAGTTACATGGCAGTGCTGCCCTGGGCTGTCAGCCTCGTTAGTGAGGAGATACAGAACATCCTCAGCAGAGATCCTGAACCAGGTGCCCGTGAGCCAGATTTGGCCTGCAGATATATTTTGTTTGCCCTAACTGCTCTTTTAAAATTGCCAATATTTAAGAATTTCCTATAAAAATCTGGATTTTTAGCTCCTCTTTAAGAATCGGAAGCTTTGGCATTACTGGACCTGAATTTCTTAATGGCAGAATAGTGGCTGCTCCTTGAGTCAGGTATGTGGACTCTCACCTGTGTCATTGACTTATATAACTGGCTGGTCCCTGTAGATGTTTAGGCACAAAAACTAGACCCCAGAGCCCCGCCATGTGAGAAATATGTATGTCCGATGGAAGATTCTGCAGGATCCTTCCCTGGGTTGGAGCAACAGCAACTGGCAACTCCATTGGTATTTCCAGGAATCTGAACCATGGACATTGTCATGACTGATGAGTTTATGAAAATTAGACTCGTCTTTGGACTGTTTGATGCTTTAGTGTTATTTAGCTCTCTACCGGGGAAGTCTTAGCTTATGATCTGTGGTGACTACCGAACACAAGCAAGAGTAGAATGAATATAAATTATGTTCATGTCCAAGATGCAGAGAGAGAAATCATATCTTAAAATACCATAATAATCACAAATTAAAAATTAAGCCAAAATCTTTTTTTTTTTTAAACCGTCTCCCTTGACTTCTTAGACTATCACTACCAGTGTTCTGGGCATTCAGTGATTGGAAAAAAGTGGTATTGTCTTCTGTGGACAATATGAATATAATCCCCAAGTTGTTCTATTTCTAACTTTCCACTTAAAATCTGAAAGTCACAAAGACTGCCATTTTGATGTTTAGAGGAAGTGAGGGTGATTCCTGTGCAGGGTAGAGGGTAAAACAAGTAGATATAATTTGAAGAGTTGCCACTTACAATTCAGGCTTACGAGCTTTCTGGCATCATTGGCCAAATGTAATACATACTGAGAATGAGAATGAGATAAGAGTCCTACATCTGTTAATTTACTTATAGCTCACCTTTTCCAAAAAGGATTTGAGGGAATTATTTTGATTATGAAAATGTCAGTCTCTTAATAAAATGCAATTTCAGGAATGCTGAAACAGTAGGAAAATTTTGCTGCTCTTAATTCACATTTAACAAATCATATTTAATTCTGACAACTCTCTCTCTGACCTCGACTTCATTCAGGTTCATTTCTCAAGATCTGGAGATTGTGTCAGAAAACCTAGCACTGAAGTTTGCAGGTTTATCCATCTATTAGATTTTATTTTTCAGTTTAAGAGTGCAGTTCTCTTTAATTTTACTAAAACCTTACAGGAATATACAGAAGACTTTCCTGTGAATTATCTATTAATATTTTTTTACTTTGTATTTTGAAATAATTTCAAACACAGGAAAATTGCAAAAATAGTACAAAGATCTCTCATATGTCAACATTTTATTATATTTGCTTTATCATACTCTATTTCTCTGTATGTGTGTTTATATATATTACTATTTTTTGAACTTCTGAGATAATTTTCATACTTCATGCCCCTGTACCTCAAAATACTTAAGTCTATTTTTCTTAAGTACAAGAATTTTTTTACATATCTGCAGTTCAATTATCATATTCAGGATTTTATAACTGATAAAATAGTTTAATCTGCAATGTACATTTCAGTTTCATGAATTGTTTTAATTCATTAATTGTTTTAATTGTTTAAAAAAAAAACAAGATCCAGTCCAAGATCATTTTTACGTTTAGTCATTTTGTCTCTTTAGTCTCCTTTAGTCTGAATTAATGTTTAATTCCAGCCTTTATTTCTCTTTCATAACATTGACATTTAAATAAAACACAGGTTTGTCATTTATAAAATGTCCCTCAGCTTGGTTTCTCTGATGTTTCCTCATGTTTAGCTTTTGTGAATTCACTTTGGGCTATCATACAATATAAATCATGTATGTGTTTGTCTTCAATATCATATCTAGAGATTAAAGTATGTGTGCCCATTTCTCATGTTGTTAATTTTGATCGCTTGGTTAATATTAATATGTTTTCAATTTCCCCATTGTATGGTAATATTTTCCTTTTGAAATTATTAACTAATTTGTCTCATTAGATTTTTAATTCCTAGCTAACAGTATTCTGTGCTCCTCGCTTATCTCCAGTGCAAAGCATGGGACTTGGCAATGGTGGGTGATGAATACTTGTTTAATAAAATAGATCTGTATATATATTCTATTTTAATAGTTCCGAGAGATTTTTATTGAGAAAGATGAGATAATTTTGGTAGAGGAAAGATCAGAGAAGAATAGTAGGGTGGGGCTTTTCCCAAAATATCTGTTTGAGGAACCTGGATGAAGCTTGCAGACCCTGGGGGCTATGGCCACTGTGAACCCATTTCACAGAACTCCATACCAGATGGCAGCGTGAGCCTGCTTCTCGGAGTAGCCGCGGTCCCCGGGAAACGTGCCCTATTCTAACTGTCCTTCAAAAAAGAAGGAACTTATTAGAAAGCAAGACCTAAAAGCAGATTAAAGCAAAAGCCACGTGATTTTTTATAAGTATTATAATCATGTAAAAATTACTTCTGTTTCCATTATTATAGAGTACTCTCATATTTTAAAATATGGTATTTCATCAAATCTAAGATACATTATAATTTTATATGTTATAGAGAAAGGAAAGCTGCAAGTTAAACTATACCATAATTCTTTCTTATCACTTAGAATTTTTATTTTATACTTATCAAAGGAGTTTTAGAGTTATTGAGACTTAGATGTTTATCTTTTGTGAACACATAAAAAAATAAGAGAACTAAATGGGTTGAAATATGCCTAAAACTACACAGGCAGAGTGCAGCTCTCCCAGGATCACTGTTTCCTGAGAGTCATCAAGGTCTGTGCTTTGCACGTGGTGTTATTCTCTCTGCCATCAGGAGCTTAGGGGTTCAGCATTGCTAAAAAGCGTGCTCTACTTTTGGTTCCAGAATTTTCTTCTAAGCCACTGACACCATACTGCATATTTTAATGCTGCCTCTGTCTTGATCTTAGCAGAAGGTGTTAACAAGCATGACTTATATTGCTTCCTCAAATGGTCCCTAAGTGCTTTTTGACTAAAATGTTGAGGGATAGTAATTATCTGATGGAAAAACCAGAAAGAATAACTAAGTTCACTCATCACAGATAAATAAATAGCAACTGCTCCCTGGTCTAAAGTGATGGGAAGATGCCAGCTACAGTAAGGTGCCAGGGAATTCAGAGATGTTAAAATGCAGGGGAAAAAAGTTCCTTAGAATTGATGAAATACAACTTATATATGGTATGTTTAAAAGTAATTTGCAAAATTAAAACAATGATATTATGCAAGGTTGGTGAGGATGTAGAATCAGACATGGGCGCTCCTGGTACTGCAAATGAATAGCCTTAGTTGTGTTAGTATCCTTTTCTCTCATAATCTAAGTTTTTGAACTCTATTCCAAGAAAATAACCCAAGATGCAGTTAGATATTTATGAACCAAATATTTATCACAGCATTATTTATAAAAATGAAAAATTGGAAACAAGTTAAATGTTCAACATATGGGAGTAGAAAAAAAAAGTTTTCAAGTATTTAATAATATGAACAAATGCTCCCTAGGTCATACAAAACTGAATATATAGTAGTATGATCTCAATTTTGTTTAACTGTATACTAGAAGAGAGAAATATAATAGGATGGGGAAAGAAACTGGTACCAAAATGGTTTCTTCCTATAATCCTAGCACTGTGGGAGGCTGAGGTGGGAGGATCGCTCAAGGTCAGGAGTTTGAAACCAGCCTGAGCAAGAGCGAGACCCCCAACTCTACTAAAAATAGAAAAAATTAATTGGCCAACTAAAAATATATAGAAAAAATTAGCCGGGCATGGTGGCACATGCCTGTAGTCCCAGCTACTCAGGAGGCTGAGGCAGAAGGATCACTTTAGCCCAGGAGTTTGAGGTTGCTGTGAG